>DWQT01001425.1:0-16847 GCA_018244895.1 Myscelus amystis hages
GTGATTGCGATTGTTGGCAATAAGCAATAACAATTATAAATCGATTTGCAGTTTTATATCTGCATTTATTACTGAAAGAATAGTGTTGATAGCGTATAATGTGCAGCGGTATAACATTACATATATACGTAGAGACAATTAAAACATCATCAGGTAGAGATAACGCGAATAGATTAATGATCGTTTAATGATAATTGGACGTCACTCGCACTTTAACATGAACCGTTTAAATGTTTCGCGATCTTTGGCTTCGTGCAAAACTGATATTACTTTACATTGTATTGCCAATTAAGACGAAAATAACGACATATAAAATGGTGAACGTTTAATTCCAAACACCTTTCAGTTACTAAAAGTTCCAAGCACTTGTGATAATTTTTTAACGTAATTAGATGTGACCATTAGCGTAACAGCTGCAGTTATAGATAAATATAAAAGAATTATCTGTAATTGTTAATGTTGTTATTTTCACTTTTACAATTGCATACTCCGCCGTTGTATCTTAATTGGTAGTTGCTGCTGCAAATTGTTATTATTAAACATTTACTGTACCGATTATCAGGTAATAATACTACACCTACCTACCTACGTAAGTACCTAATACACAAAATAAATTTTTTTTTCTATTACTTGTACACAGAGTTAAATCAGAAAACTCAAGGCTATAACATTTTTGTTACGAATGTTATATCAAATACTCCATAAAAAAATTAATGTTAAATCAATAAATTGTTCGGACGCGTCGCAACTGTCAACCACAATAAAATACAATGTCCCTATGTTTGCTCTACATGATTCGTGCGCCCGACATTTCGCCCGTCGGATATCCATAAATAGCTCCTCCGACGGGAATATAACAGATGCCATCAAAGAGAACAAAAGCTTCCTTACAATGTTTCTAATGTGAATTCTTGCACCGTAACGTATTAATTAGATGTGTACCTTGCTCAGTGACAAGCCTATTGTTATGTCCTTAATCAAATAGGCAGGCCGATAGGTAGTAATAAGGTTTTCGTAATAGGTATTTACTATCCAGTGAAAAATTTTAGTCTTTTAGACAGTGATATATATCTGTTACACGTCTCGATAATAATCATATGCATTTGGACATTCAAAATATTGCAAGCAAGAATTTATGAGAGCATTCTTACAAAATTGTAAAGCAATTGTTTACGAGGATTCTCAAAGACTAACAAACTATACCTGTACATTGCTTACGATGACCATTGCTTACGATGGAATGATCAGAAAGAGTCAACGATTTACCAGGATACCTTTTGATTAATGTAATAACTAACTGTAATTTTATTATAGTAAAATGTCACCTGCTAAGTGTTGTTATCATCGACGCGCCGGCCGCCCATTTCACGCCATCCTTCAATGTTCATGTTCAGTCCTTACATCTGTCTCTTTTTTGTCATTAATATTTAAAATCATCCATATACAACTAATTGTACCTATCTGGAGTTTTTTTGCTAAACTAGAAATATGACATCCACAAATAAATTTTAAATATCGGTAGAAGTATACAAAGTATCCAAATTTCTTAATAGAATTTAAATCTTTATGAAATTATGGTAATTAAAATGTTGTAACGAGTTAGGATTCAAGAAGGTGAAAATATCGTTCAAAGCTTGTCATTAACGTTCTATTTATTGAATTGTACGTAACTATTTTTTTATTGTACCTGATTATAGGTAAATTTTAATATTTTTTTCTGAATAAATCATTAGGTATTTATAGTCTGTGATGCCTTTTCCTAGAACATTCCAGCTGGTGATTGCAGTTATCATTGACAGGCGATCTCCTCCCTTTCCATGCCGCATCTCGACGCCGTCTGCCAGCGTGTCCAAATCTACATACGAGAAGTAACACAGGTGTTTTATGTCGGTGCATACAGTACGCTTTGCTATAAATATATATCTATATAATAATAAAGGAGAAGATTCGAACACTTATTCTTTTGGCAAATATGAAACGTAATAATGCCTACCTTTTTTATTTAATAAATATCTTTGTCTAATCCAACTTGCTGTAGGTACCTACCTATGTATAATAAGATTCGTGCATATGTGTTATAATTATACTTATGATCTTTGTTATCATTTTGTGTATAATTTTGTATTATAGTCGTCATAGAATGGTTTTTAACTTATTTATCGCAATTATTATACAAAATCTTTAATTAATATATTCTTTATTAAACAAACATTACACATAGAACGAACAGTCATAGATTTAGTGTTTATTATCAAGATTAGTCAATTAAAATGGAAGAAAATAAAGACATTCGATACAATAAAAGAGTTTTTATTTACCTGTAAATTTTTCACATTAATACAATAATAAAAGACACATTGATTACGCCCATACATCGTAGCGTATAAAAATTCCCAACAATATCTCATGAAACATTAGCATGACAACAATAAACATTATGAACACATTACAAATAAAAATCGTGGTTGGAAAGTGAGACATTAGTGTTACTAAACGACATTAAAACACTCGTGACCGTACACTTTAGGATCACGAAACTGTTATGCAAATGATGAGAACCGACCTTCAAGCGACAAAGGAAAGCGTGGCAACTCCTACTGTAATCGACGAATGAGTATTTCCATTACAACTGAGTAATGACACTGTGCAGACTCTGTTATACGTTTTTAAAGCGATAGAATACACCAGTGTGCACGATGATGCATTCTTAGTGTGTTAAGTCAACCTCGATGTAAACTTATTTTGCAAATTTTCTTTTGTTTTCTTAAGGTTAAATTTTGAGGTTAAGGTTCGTTCATAATAAACCATAGCAATGAAACTGATAGATCGCATTGTGTACACTTTAACGTATGCGTTAGGTATGCATCTTTTTACACCGGAATAAACAGATAACCAGACACGGCATACAAATAGGTATTGGCATTAGATGGGAATCGAACCCATGATATATCATTTTTGTTTATTTTTTTACTTTATAATATAATGTTGAATGCAAATAAATTCAAAAGTAGGTAAACACTTTTCGAAAATGTTCTTCACTAGATAATTTAGTTTGTGTTTTGAATCGTTTCAATATACCTAAATCTTTATGAGGCGCCAACATTGGTTATGATGATTGATGTGCCGGCGAATACCTGTTATTGAAATGAATTACGTCTTCCTATGTGTAACTATAATGTAAGTGATTCATTTGTGTATATTTCAGTATTCACAAAAAACATAATAAGTAGTCGGGTACACATAACATATAAGAAGGCTCTTACAATTCCGTAACTAAATCTTCTGTTGAAAATCTAAATCTAATTCTTACTAAATTGCCTTCTCCTGTAAGGTGTGCTATAGGTTCTATAGGTCATTGATAGGTTTCAGTCGTGTTTTAGATTATACCCCTCAAACTTTCGAACAATTATCCCACTAATTCTTCCACGAAAATAAAAAAGATCCAGCATTACGCGCATTAACGTAGGTACTACTGCGCAATTGTATTTACACCGTTGGCGGAAAGATAAACATACAGGCGGTAATACTGGCGGTACAACGAAGTACGAGGAGGATAATGGACATCAAACACATTACTCTTCATCATACTTTTAAAAGAAAGCAAACTCACACACTTGCCTTTAAAATACACAGTCACGTGGATCGATCGTGCAAATCAAATTTTGCCAAATTTTACAGCTCACAAAAGGTTAATGAAAAAAAAAATCAATTACTTAACACAACTGAAAAAAATCGTTTTGCAACTATTATATAAAAAAACAATTGATATTTAATTAATTTTTTTGACCTTATAACTTAAATAAGTAACTCCGCTGGCCCGACGATAAAATTGTGTATTGGCCTCTAATGTAAGAAGACGCTATCACTCTCTGTCCTGAGCAGAGTTCCGCTAGTCTTCGACGTTAAGCCGCCGCGAGTCTTTCTCTGCCTCGTCCTTCTATCGGTATTTGGGTCGCCAGACAGGCTTTCGGCCTTTCGGTGTTCCCAACCTTCGCTGTACGACCTTCCCCCATTCTTTGTACGTGGCGGAGTCAATAAACCGGTGAGCCTTCATTCCCCGATAACGTAGGTTAACATTGGTAAGTATGAAAGTTTCCTTTGAACATTTTTCTCTTCCATTTTATCGGAACATATTAAACTTAAATTTTTCTTTTATTATACATGAGATATTGATTACATGAAAAATTATTCATTTCCTATACTTTCTTGATCATAATAAAAGATTTCTAATTTTACTTTAAGCAATGTTATGACAAATGTCGTATCACAATTATTTATATATTCTGTTTGATTCTGGGAACATGTAGAGAATATTATTATACGAGTATATAGAGCAGTAGCGCAGAGAGGGCTCGCCTAATAGGAAGCTGTCGAACATCTTCCGTTTAATATCCGGGCCGGATGCTCTTATTCCGTATTCCGACTTAATACCGCTTGTCACAAATATTGCTATTTAATATACTTACATAACTTGGACAAGTAAATGAATAGTAATATTATAATATATACAGTTCGTATGATTATAGAAGTTATATTAAAGTTCTTGCTTTTTATTCCTTTACTTTATTTAATACAATTAAAATTAAAATTTGTTATCTGTAACACAAATAATTATATTAATATGACTACATTATAAATAATATACATTTTCCTTTTTGAAGCAATAAAATTAATTGAGACACAAAAATACTGTGTAAGGTCCTTTAATTCATTTACCATTGGAGCAGTATACTAATTACTAACATAATATTCTCGTACTATCATACAACACTACTGTTACATAAAACGCAAGCTTCTTCACTAAGCAGAGCTACAAACAATCCCCGCCTTCCTTTAATAGAACCTGCGGTACATAAATCATTCACGATAGATATTCCGCCGCAGAAATTTCGTTCAATACACGAACAAATAATTCTAGCTCACACGACACGTTGAAAGAGCAACTATTTCTAAGTTATGCTCTCCGCCCGCTGAGACCAGCGTGTGGTAATTCAATAAAGATAATCCGAGAGATAGCCAGTTTCACATACTTGTAGATAGTATGTATCTACGTGCACGCTCTACATCTATGTAGGAACGAAAGTTCTGTTCGTCTGTACACGATACGTCCGCATAGGTCCGCATCCGCATGATTTGGGTATAAAAAACTAGTCTAAATTATTACACTATTGCCATTTATTGCGTTCATTTAATTTTGGATCAGAGTTCCATAAATGTTAGTATTTTTTGTTAATAAACTAGAAAACGACAAGTCTTTGCAGAAAGGGAAAACTGGGTTGATTATCAAATTTTGTAGTGTACATGTAGTGTACATAGTGTATCTGGTGGACCGGGGCCAATGGAAATGTATATCTTAGAGCGGACTTCAAGGGGAATGACCAAAATGGATGAATAAATGAACAAAACAATATTTCTTTGTTTGATTTCTACAGAACCATAAGCAACTTGCTTATTGCTAGCAAAATGAATAAGTAACTTAAATTGGATGAAAAATTATTTAAATTGTCAGCATTTATTTATTATATTCATCTATAATTTATATACACATGCAACGTTATACCTATATGAACACAACATTCTAAAATTCTGTCATCTCTTTCCCGAGAAGCTGGGTGTATTTGTAGTGTAGTTGTGTATTATGTGTTCTGTTTATAGATAGTCGGGGTTAATACAGTTAAGATGTAATGGACACCTGTCTAGTGTCTAATGGATTCCCAGACCTACTTAATGCCTGAATGATGACATGTTCTGCGTCTTGTACTTAAACGAATAACCTACTTCTATTAAATGATTATCACCTGGAACTATTTTTTTATCAAATGTAAACGACTCCATTTTTTACTCTTAGAATATATTAATATATTATCTATATTAATGTGGTATGTATGTATGTATATTAATGTAATAAGCTTTTACCTTTTTAAATGAAATTAAATATAAGTTCTATTTTTATAACACCGACTTTTTACAAAAATAGCCCTTCAAGCCCCGGCCAAAACAGCCTTTCTTAAACCAAGAGCTTAGTAAATTTATTATAGTAGTAACTACCATGTCAATATACAAAATACGTACATACATGTAAAATATGTTTATATCACACTTGTTAACAGGAGAAGGGTTTAATCAATGAATCACTATCTGCATGTCATTCAAGTCATTTTCAGTGACAACTTCGTCCCCCCTCACCATTGGGTAAACAAGAGTTTCATGTATCTATTTACTCGTGGTATGATTAAAGCGGTGTTCGCTCGAATACTGGATGCACGCTTGAATCCACATCGAACTAATGAAATTATATCTGCTCTTACTTACTGCTAAATATTCAGAGGGTTGTGATTAAACGCTATGTGAAATAACGGGAAATTTAATTTTATTTATCTACAGGGAGCTTCTTGACGTGTCGCGTGTTTTGAGTTACGGGTTAATTAATCTTTGGATTAAAATTGATACCTGTTAATGTACACTTTGGTAGGAGATAAAATTATAATGATTGTACATTTTTTCCTAGCTCTCATTACAACAAAAATTAAGTTCTAATAATGTAACACGTTAATAAAATGGAGTGGTGCTTAGCCATAACGCGTTAAGTGACGTCACATGCATCCGAGTTATTATCGTACATCATTGGTAATTTTTACCTATAGTTTAGTGCACACCTGTACAACATAAAACGGTACAAATAAATGTAACTTCATTCATATAAGTTATATATTAGCATATTTCGCATTAGAAGATAGTAAACAAAAATAATAAAAGTAAATGAAGACGATCTTATCAAATCCCGTTTCCAATATCAATGTGGGTGGAATTGGATTATCGTCACGGAAACCGTTAACCACGTCGTGCGCGAGAGTGTGGTGCTAAACGCATTATGTAGATGTTCACTCACTCCTCGATATATTAACGCAAGCGTAACTTGATCCGCCCCGCGCCTTTCTTCACTTCACACCCAATTCTATTCAGCCACATTTGACGGCTGCTTAGAGGTCCGGTAACGATGGTCGCAGCGCTCAGGTTTGAGGTGAGCGGTTCCATTGTCGTGCACCATTGATTAATGCCGTAGTTTATCTACCGATATGACAACAATAGCATCTTACCCGAATGCCTTAATGCGTTGCGCCTCTAAGTTTTATTTACCATCCCTATGTTTACATGGTGTATCGCGATCGATGCTAATTTATATGACTCGTATTTCTTTATTTTCGCAGGTGCCGGCCAGTCGCAGTCCTCGCCTGTAACGGAGAATAATATATTAGCAGCGACAGTCGACATGACTAGTCAATTAACTAAACCGATTACTGTGTGTTGAGAGGTATTTTTAGAACTCGCAAAGCTACATTACAGCCGCGAATATCCAAGCGGCAATAACAACTCGACTAATTAAGATAAAAATACTAAACTGTGCTATGTCCTCTAATAACTGCATATGACGTTTTTCAATGTTTGGTTATATATCATGCAAATTTATATTTATTGTATTACTACATTCTTTGCGTAATTTGGTCAAATTTTGTATAATTACAATTGTTTATACAAACCTCTACAATTGTGAGAATTTTGTAAATGCTGTCAAGATTATTACAGTGTGTTTATGATGAGTAATGAATATACATAGAGGAACCACGTTATCTTTGTGAGAATAGATACCTATATTTACCACTCGGTGCTCTTTGCTTACCACGATAGGGGTACGGCGTGATGGTTGTCAATACAATCAATGTTTTTGTAACTAGACTCGTCTTACAACTTTAATACGTACTACATACATACATAACCATCACGTCAGGTCCCCAAAGGGGTAGGCAGAAAGCACCAATAATACGTACTCTCCAGACATAAAGTGCTTCTAATAAACAGGAACAACCTGTAGAAACAGCATTAATTCTTGTCACTCACATGTTTGATAAACGACGCTACTCCATGGGTCTATTCTATGCAAATGTTCACCCTCGTGTCTGGACATGGTGTTTTGATAAATCCCATTGATTGATCTAAACTGACATCGCTGTCCACCATCAAGTTATGGGCTACCGGCCGGATTCGATGATAAACAACCAGTGACATAATTGGATTTGTGCAGCTGTAACACTCATCATAGACTACGTACTTGTGAACTGTTGTATTGAACTTGAGAAATGATTTATTTTTACTTCCACTCTACCGTCTGTGACAAGGAGACATCATAGAAAAAACGAATTTACAATGTTGAGATTTTTTACGGAGCTATACCTACCTACTATGTTTCAAGTAGTAGAGTTATATTAAAAATAATATAAATGTGTCTAAATATTAATCGAATACGAGTATAACATTACCTATTTGTAATAACATAAAAAATTAGAATGGTAAATATATTTTTATCAGATCGGATTAAGTATCTGATGGAATTTAATTTTTTTTTTATAATTCATCTCAAAAATAATGCGTAATCGACTAAATGTTAAAATTCAGTGAAATATAAATGAGGTGAACATTTTACTGTTGTGATGGATAAAATACATATTTTTTGCATTTCATATTTAGACGGCGTCACTGAGCTCCCTGCGTGGACACGCTCTTTCATCGCGTCTCGAGGAGAACATTGACAGGTAGCACGTGGTGGCACTTTAAGGATGTTGAATTTCGTCGAGATTTAAAAATACTTTTCTTCAACTATTTCGCAAATGGCACGTATAATTTCAGTTCAAATAATCGAAGGGTATAATCGAAAAAAATATCGTCGTTCGTTCAATGTAGTTTTATTCGTTTTCGGAGGAGAAAAGGGCATTTTCATAATCATAATCAGCAGGCCCTGTCACGATAAAGGTTTTGTTTCAATTGTTGACTTGTCTTACCCTCGGTGATGATATGGTTTGGCGACTGCATGACGCAGAGATGTAGCCTCGGTATTCAGTCAAGCACGTTTTAAACGCCTACCCGAAATTGTTTTTATCACTTCGGTTTAAGGGTAGAAAACTGTTTAAAAATGTCTTGTCTGACTTCCATCATTAATACCTTAAGCGACTTAAGCACTGCTTCAAAATATCTAGTGATAATAATTATAAAACTTTCGGTTGACTCACACAAAAGCACGGCGGTCCCTCCAACTATACAAAGAGTGCTATATAATCAGACTGCCCGCTGATAAAGTACACAATAGACATACATTAATATGTAATATTTATACACCTATACATTTATACTAGACCACTGGGTCTGTGATCTAAATGCAAGTCATGAATTGCACAATTAGCATTTTTTAGGGGCATAAATAAAAGCAACAACAGCCAAAAGCAGTACTAAAATCTTTAAAAAGAAAACAGTCTTCACAATTCTCCAAATTGAGATTATATAATGTTAAATGTGAAAATATAAATATATAATCTAAGAATAGAGCAGGTGAAGGAAACCGTTGTCACTTGTCAGATTGTCAGTCACGCGGGCTTAGCGGCTCCACGATGTTTGCATGTCACGTGGAGTATGTTGACTCTGTGGTGACAGAATTTACGCAGATATGTGCTATTCCAACGTAAACGCCGCATGCTTTACACCAAATTTAAAATATTCTAAAATTCTGTGTAATTCTATTTTTGATCTGATAAAGGGGGCACAATGTTGTGAAAAAAAATCACGTTATTCATAGATGCGTTAGATTTTGAAAAAAACCTTATGTAGCTATAACAGTAATTTATTAATTATTATTATAACAACATCCGTCTGCTGTGTAAAGTCGCAAAGTGGAAAATATGTGAATATTTCAAAAGAACCTAAATAACAGGACAGTGCTATATGAGGAGTCTGCTAAAATAACACTTGAGTCTATTTCACAAATAAACTTACACAGTTTTCTTAACATAAAACAACTTACGATACAAAGCGAATTGACTATGCGCACCCGACGTGTGATCTTAGAAAGCGCCTGTCCCATAAAAGCTGTAATTATTAACTTAATCACAAGCACTGAAGTCATAAATCTCAAAAGCATAAAGATTAACGTTGAAAATGTCTCTATATATGTATATATAGGGACATCAGACGTGGCGATGAAAAGACCAACCTTGTCCTTTTTTTGGAATCGTCAATTATGTCCCTTATAGGAAGCAGAGTTTCACCTAAGGTTGACTTCAGACACTTATTCTTAAGCACTAGAGATCAATTAGCAGTAGTAATGTGTAGGTACTCATGTCCAGCAGAAATGCAGTAGATTTACCTAAATTTTATAATTTAAAGACATCCAATATAAAAATAACATTCATACAACAACCCTTTTTGAAACCAGTTGCTGTTAACAGTAAAATAAAACCATTAATTAATTTCATGATAAACACGTAACACTTATTAACGACTGTTTAATAAGCAGGTATACACATTCACTTAGTCTTATTAAATTTTAATATCTCTCTCCATTTATTATCGAATCTTACGTAAATCTTGTTAATGTAAGAAGGTAATGAAGATACTGATGATTAAGAGATAATGCTTAAGAAATGGACGAAGGAAGGAACACTTTCCTACGTCCATTCGGAAAAAGCGAAAAAAGGTTTCGTGATGGAAAGTTGAAAAAAATACTGAATTTAGTCTCGGGAGAGTAAGACTGCAGAGCCTCAGAGAGTACAATAATGTCGTAAAAGATCCTAAGTAAAAAATGCTCAGAAAGAAAAGAGATCCGTTAATATAACAATCATAGGGTTGAGATTCGAGTGAAGAATTTATTTAAGGTACCGGTTATCTCTCCGGCAAGGAGCAGAGACATGTCCATGACTAGTGAGAATGAGAGAACAATACTAAATGAGTGAGACAAAAATATGGCATTTTGATTAATACGCAGCCATTGCTCAGAGCGAGCTGTGTACCATTGCTAAGTAATGACCACTCCATAAAGACATGGTTAAGGTTAAAAGAAAATTACTTTATCAACGCCTTGTTTTAAATAAATATCCTGTTTCAGGAAATATTATTGTTGTTTCCAATACAAGAAATTGAGATGTTAAGAAGATGTTAAGATTTAGCCGCTTTATTGATAGCTACATGGGTGATGGATTATTGGGTTCATTTGTTTTATAAAGAGGTGGACGTTTTCCGTGTTTCTGAGGACGAAATAAATATTTGATTATGTGATTGATAGTTGGATGATTTAATTGGCCATTTGTAATGTCACAAAAAATATTGTTTCTCTTCATTTTCACTTGATACATTTGATTTATGTAAATATAATTAAGGCATTTTATTCAGAACACTATTTCTTAACTCAACGCAAATTGTTTTTACGAACTTATCACACTCAGAATGCAGAAAAGGCAACATTAATTTATTAGTACGTACTTATAATTGTAGGTATACTTATAACAAACATTATTCATACACAAATAAAGGTAGTTTTATAAATAAAAATATGCACAACAACCCTCTTTGTTTGCTTTCTTAATTCTTAATCCTAATACGATTGCATGAGTATTACAGCTTACGCATCAAACCCTTATAAAGGTAAATTCTAAATGCAATAAAAAACCTCTTAATAAATCGAGCGGAAAATCTAAGAGACGCGATTTTATATCGATGCGACCTTCAATCAATTATATATCTTATTCACTGCATTATAGGTATCATTATATACTTTAATAAGAACGACACTACTATAATGTAAATCGTGCGCCTATGACATTCTCATTGGTTAAAAAGGGTTAAGACAGCTGTCAGATTGGTCTACCAGCAAAGGAATGAATAATGTTCAGAGATAATCTGTGACAGATTCGTCTTACTAAAAAAGCCGACGGCTGACACAGATAAATAAGATTATTCAGCCATTTTTTTAACCTTGAAATCGTGGTTCCTGTTTTAATTACCTGAATTCTCACGTGTAGCGTATGATAGGTTTTTTTATTACTGTTTTATAGGGAACTGACTAATCACGCTATTTTGAGCAATACAAATTTATTTACAATGTAGCTAGTGGCGGAATTCTAAGCCATTAGGTTGTTACTAATATTAGATAGCTAGATAATATGTTCACAATGGATAAGAGTCTTAGATTTCATCTGGTGCTGAGTTATTATTAAGGTCATAAATATCTAATAAGCGGGAAATTCTACATAAGTGTGTCGGAAGTGCGTTCTTGTTCCTGACTTCTAAATTGGATGCCCTTCTTATGTTTAGCGATATCACAAACTTCTGAAGTCTCTGCTGGAACGCAGCAAGTGCTCGTTTGCTGACGGCTGCAGCAATAGCAGCCGCTACTGTCAAATGCAAGGTAAGGTAAGAAAGCTATAACGCCCGTCAAATATTACTCCTGTATTTTAATCTTTAATCATAATATGATGTATAAACATATACAAGTCAAATTTCTTACTGAAACTTCATCGAATTCAGAGTTTATCTGAGCGGTGCAGTGGTTGCGAGCAAATGGCCAGGATTATCCTGTAATGGCGCGACCATTTCCATTGCAGCCGGCACTGCGCTCGGTAATGTGCATATTTGGTTGTTTAGCTTCTGTTGGTAAACTTGTACCTGCTACAAATGTATTTACATTATGAAAAATATGTATGAAGTCTGAGCTACGGTGCATAGGTATGAGAAATAACATGCAAAAAATGTCTCGAGTACGTATAGAAATGTAATAGTAGTTTGTTATTATCACGAATATAAATTAAAACAAGACTTATGTTAAGTATTTTTCATACAAATTCGGCATATTATTAGCTTCAATATCTGGTGTAAACAAAAGTGGCAACTTTCAGTATTTATAAATAGGAAGGTTCTCATGTAAATTACTTCGAAAGTAACATTGAAATAATGTCAAAAAAACAATTTTCCATTTAAATACAACTATTGGGTATCTTACAACAACCTAGCATTACGTTGCAGTTGGAGCAAAATCTCAGCACACAAGACACGGACAGCTCTGACGAATACAATCGGTTGACCGTCGCCTCGCAGGCGGCCGCAGGCAAATGACAAGGAATTAGTTGGTAATGGCGAGCCCATTCCGCCTAACTGCCGCGGTGGCCTCACCTAGCCATACATAATTGATTATCCTACTGAACCCTTCTGTACTGTCGTCTTGCTACTCCATTTTTGGTAAAACCACAACGTTAGGTCGGGTAAGAGGTGAATTGAATTCATGACTAACGAATGTATTGAGTTTAATCATTGCTTTGGGAAGGCGATGTTAGTTTTGAAAAGGTTGTATGTACCATTAGTTTTTAGATATACATATGTACGTTATTGGAGTCGTTTTGATAACAGGCATTGATATAATATACACTTGTTGCTATCAATTTTATTTACATATTTGATGTATAAGGAAAGTGGTTTAATAAGTTTCTATGAGAAATTGACAGCAGCATCTATTTGAAGCTATTTTAAGCAAACAACTCGTATATACATTTTAGAAAGTGATAGCTACTTTCTGTACCTAATGCGACATAAACTAACGCTATTTATAATACAGTAATTTTAATGTTTAATAATAAATAAAAATGTCCCAGCTCATCATCCTTAATTACCAACAGTATGGAATTCTTTGTATATCTTGGTGAGAAGTTTAATAGATCTTTCAGACAATTAGACCTAAAAGCATTCCCTGGTTAACCTTGACCTGAAAGTATGAACTATATGTTTCTTTTTAACAAACTTAATGTAAGTTTGTTAAAGAACTGCTGTAAAGTGAAAGATTAACACTAAACACTTTAAAATATAATACTTGTGTAATAATGACCGTTACAATTTTTGGATTTTGTAAAAGTTAATTCTAACATAGTTATAAAATACGGCCGTGGCGGTTTCATATAGCATACAATTGTTATGACATGTAATTTTATATTATTATCCCCATAGGAATACGTTATCATCTTCAAATATACAACACATAGTAATATTCGCGTTAGTCAAGAGTATACTTATTTCAATCTGGACAAACACATTGCGAAAACAAAAGTTAGCAGCGCAGAAAGTATCGAGTGGGGCTCGTCGCACCTCCATCAATCATGGGCAATATTTGCTATTGGTCGTAATCTGTGTGCCCAAACTTCGCCCTTCAGGGACGCGGTCCTGTATGGGACAAAAATCGACTCTCACGGAAATTATATTGATATTCAATACACAACAAATGGCCGCTGTCAAAAACTTGCTGTTCGCTCCTACGGTCATCCCTAAGCTATCTGTGTCATTTGCCATTGGAAACGCAGTTGTGTGTCTCGCTTGTTCTTATTGGAACTCCTGAGTTAGAAAGAGATAACTACATATAGTGGGCTTAGCGCGCCTTTGTCACAAGGACTGAACTAATTTTTCATCATACGGCCCGCGACAGTTACAAATGCGACCCGAACTGTCTCCTTCTTTAATAATACTTTTTATGTTTTTTTCAAGGGTAGTTCGCCCTCGAATGAAGATTTTCATCCGAACGCGGGGGAAACATTGGAAGAAGCTTAAAATGCCATTTGTTTGGGCACTCTTTAATACGGTAGCAATTAAAGAAGAGAGCCGGTTACAAAATATTTATATTAGGGTATTAAGTTACGTCGAATTATTCAAACGGAAACGAAAAAGCATCGTGTCATACATTAATTACATTTTTTTAGAAAACTACAAATATATCCATGAGATCAAAACTTTCTTATATTCTTTTATATATTTCACTTGTTTGTGTTAAAAGAATGGTTTGAATAAAAAAAACCTATTAAAGTTTATATCATTTCAATAATAACTCATTTACACACTCTTATGGTAATGAAGTTTGAGAAATAATATAACAAGACATTAAAATTTTAACCAACACAAAATAGCTACATATTATGTATGTACATACATACACTTCACTCATGTCATTCACTTAGAACCTTTGATGGATGGGTTTCAAGGGAAGGATTCAGTAGTTCGAACACAGCATTTCATAGAATGAAATACATAATATAATTTGGGAATTGAAGTTCTTAGTAGAAATAATAACGGAAAAAAACAGGAGTGACGCACACGAAAGGCTGCGTCACGACACCCCCTGCATTATAATTCGGCACCCTAGATCAGCCGAGCCCGATCAATCACTGTACGAATCTGTCATGTTCGGTTTATGAGAAAAATTGTTAGGATGCGCCCTTCCCGACCCCAGTAAACAGCCTCGGTAAGTTTACATAACGCACTGTATTAATAAACGATCGATAATATTGCAACGTTTTAGCCGCTGTTCTAGAAATAACTTGACAAACATTTTTAAAGGAAAAATGAAAGTACAGAAATGTTGGCAAAGATTTCTTTGGGTACGTGTTGCTTCAATATACATACATACTCGTATGTAAAAACTATTGTGAGGTAATCAAAATATTCAGCGATTTTAAAAACATTCATGTTAAGAATCTCGATGGTACTTTTATCGTACTTCAAGTGACTTTAGTTACATCTATGCGAAGTTTAATGTCTCCAAGTCAATTTTCCGCATCAGACACCTTTTTCACCGCGCGCTCGAATACCGCTTATACAGCGTACGGAATGAAAATACTATCCTTTCGTTTAGATTTTATTTTGAGCATAAAAGGAAATCACACAGTGTCCGTTGGCCGAAATGAAGGAAGATTATTTTTAAACTAGATTTATTTGCTACTTTAGAGTTATATGTTATTAAAATCGATAAGTACGTAGACATTTGGCTGGAACATATTAATGTCGGATTGCTAATGTTCAGTACTTTTGGTGTTAATATGGTTGCAGACAAGGGAATCTATTATTATTTGCTTAAATGAAAATGTATCCAACAACTTGCATTTAAGTGACTAATGCACATGTATTAAATAACGTTGAATGCAGGCAAACGTTAAACATGTTCACCTGCTTTTTGTGTTGCAAGTTTAGCGCAGAAATAAAACTCCTTCCAATCGGACACAGACGAACAGTGGCGACTATCGCATTGACATTAGGTGCATAACGATTGCAATACGTCGACCGTCGTGAGAGCATCAATCCTGCACCCAATGGCGCAACGCGTATGTATCAATGCACTACTGGACTTTTGTTAGAATACTCGTTTCTTATTCAATCGGCGATATTACTATCTGTATAAAGTACATCGACAGTTTTGTTCCGCTGTTTCAATTTTACGTTTGTCTAAAATAGCCATGTACGTATTAAAGGTTTCGGCTATTGTTGTAGAGCCATGTTTTATAGTACTTACTCGGGGACCGTTGAAATAATAGACGTATGTAAGAGTCAACTAAGAAGGTCCGGTTTTAAGCTTTCCTTAACGAGTTGTTCCTGTAAGTGCAACTAATTATTACAAAGGTAGCCGAAAACGTTTTCCAACATTGGTCATTGTTATATTGCTGTTAATTGTAATATATGGGCCGATTTTCTTTTGTTTTTCACTGTAATTTAATACAATATTTTGTTTAAAAGTTTTTACATATTTGTCGTCTAAAAGTTGAGATCAATATTTAAGAAAGTACTACCTACCTACACGTATGCGTAGAAATCTTGTATTAATTAATATTAAATGAAAATATTGCTCTGGTACAAATTTTTAGACAATATAGTGATTTACCGTCTGTATAATTATTCATTACATTATAAAATGGTGGTAAATATTAAGGGTAACATTTCGGAACTCTTAAAGCTGATAGATATCCCTTGGCAATAATGGTAGCGTAGGTGGAGCTGTTTATTATTTAGAATGTGTAGCGGTGATGCGCGCTCCAAGTGGAAATCTTTGGGGATTACGTTCGCCGTCAACTGGCTCCAGCTCAGGTGGGAGGTACACCGGGCTTGAAGCATATCGCTTCATATATTTAATGCCTTCTTTTTCCTTGATAGTAAACAAAGTAAGCGCAGTACTATGAATGCCCGTTCGATACGTCCCGTGTAAATCCCGATCCCTCGGGAACTCC
>DWQT01001426.1:0-16839 GCA_018244895.1 Myscelus amystis hages
AAAAGTAAAGCCGCAAAAACTATTAATTAATAATAATACTTCTTTACGCGAGCGAAGCCGCGCGTAAAAGCTAGTATAATAATATATACACATCGTTTAACCCGGGAAATGTTATTACATTTCCCGGGTTAAACGATTCCCGGGTAATTTATTAATTAAGCAGAAGACAATGAATAAAAGGACGTAACTCGTACGTTTATTTAGTTCGTAAAATAAACGGTCATATTCAGATTTATGCACGTGTTTATATCACATGTGTAGAGGATGTTACAGCAATTTGTTGAAATGAGCGGTCCCCGCGAGTCGGCTCGCAGCCGGGCATCGGCGGTCGACGGCGGCGCGCGGGCGGCGGCCGCGCGACGCTCTCATTGAAACGGCCCAAATGAATGAAACCATGACGAGACCTTTTATGACTGTTGTGATATAGCGTATCGGCTACTTGCGGCTAATTGTATAACAATGTTTATCTGCACATCGCACTTTATGTAATAACTTAATACACAGTTGCAATTATATTAAGCTATTTGATTTGGTAATAGTACATACAGCATCTATTGATGGTACAATACAGTAATTAATATATCAATACATATAAAAATTGCGATGGATATTATAACTGAGCCGCAGCGACGCGCGGCCAGCTCTGCTCCGACAGGTGTACTCGTCCATTACTGGTCTTGTATTTGTGTAGTCAAGAACATAATAAAACGACACATACCTAAATATTTGCTCACCGTAACTTAATATTACCGTAACTTAACGCTATCTTCTATCTTAATGTTGTTCATAAATATAGTACAACCAATATCGTATCTCGAAAGGTCGAAGCACGGCGCGGCCCGCAGCGCGCCGCCGGCCCTCCGGCTCGCGCGTGGTCATTATTATCCGCTCCCCGCGCCCGCTCTCCTCATACAATTATTACTTAATTCCTGCCCTTTCATTTTGAATACGGAATAAGAAACATGCACACGTAAACGCAGACTATTATATTGCATAGTGCTGTTTACGTCCCACGCTGCAACCCATGATGATTGACAGGTCCACAGATTAGATTTTACGGTTATTCAGAGGATCTGGGGTTCCGATGCTAGCCTGCATCTTTGAGTTTATATGACTGCGTGTCGTTAGATAAAGAGTCATCTGCCGGACGCGTTGACTGTGTCATAGCGCGCTCTGCGGCGGACGACGCGTGCGGGCGCGGGCGGCCGGCGCCCGCCGCGCGCCTGGCCAGCGGCGGGGGGACGGGGGGGTAGATGACGACGATTTATCAAATACGACTACTTGCTTGCCTCGTCTGTGTGGAGAGATAGTATCATTTTATCGACGTGTACATACTAATTAGTTTCGTACGGGCGGCAGCGTGATACGCGTCCCTCTGGCGCGCGACGCCCGGGAGATCGCATGTAATTAAAGTATACATATTGTACTAGATGTACGAGTATATGAGTAACCGTAAACATGTTTGCCAAATTGTAATAACGTCGCAGCGCCTCGTGTACGGAACTCATAAATATGAAGGACATCCCCATCGTGGCAAGTCCAAGGCGCCAACCCCGCGTACACGAATACCTAATACCTCTTGAGTCCAGTGCACATTGCCACTTACATTTTTCGAGATCTTAAAGAATCATTAATTGACCAGATATTATCCGGACATAATAAAATCGATTGGTAACTATTCTACGTAATATTTTCGCAAACAAGTTCTTTGAATTATTAAAGTTTCATGTTTAAACTATACCTATGAGTTCGATAGGCCGGCCGGCCGTGCGCGGGTGGCGCGGCGGTCTACGGGTCGCAGGCCGCCGGGTTCGATCCCGGTCGGGCTGTAACCTGAACGATGTGTTTAGTTCCATCTATCTGTTATGACCGCGTAGTTCTGGCCCTGCTCGTCCACTCGGAGTCATAATATTATTCCTGAATCATATTTTTACTTAACAAAATAATAAACAACGCAAAGGTGCCCCAACTCCGAAATAACGTGATTTTAATTCGAAGTGACATTCAGCAAGTGCTCCCACAAGCGGTGTAGTCAGGGACACAGTTTCGCTCGGTAAGACGACAGAGTAGATTTGCAACGATAATCCTGTTGCCCGACACGGCTCGGAGCCGGCGCGCAGCAGATAATGTTACTTCCGCGGTTGGTCTCTGTTTGTCATTGTTCCTTCGCTTGTAAGTAGTCAGTAAGTCTCTGTCTCTAAAATCTTTTTTTCCAATCCCGTTATTGCTTCAGTACCGACCCCACTTATAGTTATGTCATACGATTGGTAAGATTTATTTTTCATAACTTAGTGGCGCTCGCAGGCCGGCGGCGCCGCGTCCTGCTCCACTCGATTTAAAGGAAGTAACCGAACAGATTGGTCACTTAGCGCTCCCACTGTTGTGGGGGAAGAGAGAGATGGGGGGGGGGGAGGTGAAGCCTTTTGTAATATTTAGAAATATGTAAATCCATATCTCTCCGGTCACCTGGTTGCGTTCAAGGACACCATCCTACGATTATTATCACTACATAGTATAAAATAAAGTCGCTTTCTCTGTCCCTATATCCCTTTATATGCCTAAATCTTTAAAACTACGGAACGGATTTTGATGCGTTTTTTTTTAAATAAATAGAGTGATTGAAGCGGAAGGTTTATACGTATAATACATTTACAGTTTTTTCTGTAGAGTATTCAGTATCAGCATTGGATCCATGCGAAGCCGGGGTGGGTCGCTAGCTATTAATATTTGGTTTATTACACTTACACCACTCATATTTATATGTTTGTTTGAATGTACAAATGTAGCCTGCTTTGAATAGGTATTAAGTAAATCTTCGAAAATATGTATATACGAAAGAATAGATATACTCGTAGATATATACTATCTGAGCCCGGAAACGTTGCTTTGCGATATCAATGATTTCATCTACACGTTTGACATTTGACACTGCGACGGTATCGCAGTCTGTCGGATTCAATGTGAAACATTCTAAAATCAACAACTTATTATAATTTAATAAAAAAACCTTTTCCCACGGACTAAATTGTGAATCTAAACCATTCTCAAGTCCCCTTGAACACACAACAAATTACATGAAAATCAGTGGAGTCGTTTAGGAGGAGTTCAATTACATACACACGCACACAAGAATTATCTTATATGATATTTCTTGTGTGCGAGTGTATGTAATTATCTTATCTTATAAGATATTTTCAATTTACGGATCAATTTTAAGCTCGGTAAAGTTTTGTAAAAATAAATAAGCCTTCATTAACGGCAATGCTACGATATCGTCCATTTAATGTTAATTATTGAGTATGTACGTCGAGAATATAGGAAAAAACGGGCGCTTTCAATACTCATCAATCAACGTTCAGCGGCGAAACAAGACGCCATCATTCATTTCTTCGTGAAAACCCGGCGACGCCCGTGATTGATGCTAATCAATTTACCGTAGAAAAGCCTAAGGCTTACGGGGCTTTAAGTAAAGATACTCATAAAATATGTTTAATAATGTTGTTTGAAACCATCAATCTGCTGAATCTATGCTGTCGACAGCCGCTGCGGTCCACTCCGGCGCGCGGCGGAAGTGTCGAGCGTCCGCTGCTTCGCGGCCGCGTGCGGGCCGGCTCGACATTGACCGTAGAGACATCGCACGACTTCCATTACGAGTATACCTCCGGTACAGCCGTGTAGCGAAGTTCTCGGCGTACGATAGCAACGGGCGTGCGTGGAGCCGCTCCGGCCGGCCCTCCTCCGAGCTCTCGACGACGTACATACGAGTACATAATACGCGTTCACTAGTCCGCCGCCGCTTCGAGCGCTTCTTACATTTCACTCGGATTTTATTGAACGTCGGCGGTCGTTTATCATTGTAGACGTGAAATGATTTATATCATAATTTCGAGAAGCCGTCGCGATACATCTCGAGTATTGGACGCCTCGATCGGTGCTAAATAATATTTTTTCATCGCGGACCCCTTAAATATTTACTTGACGATTTGAATTGATGTTTCGAGAGTGACGTGGCGCCCGTCCCCGAGAGCGCCGGCGCCCGCTCGGAGCTCCTCTGAATACTTTATAAGGCGGATTATAAATTAGTCAAACTTGGCCCCGTTAGCGGTTCAGACGAAATTATCTTCAACTTCTCAGGTGCGGCGCTATAAAGTCGCGATCGCGGCGTCCGTAAACAAATTGTGATTTGCGAGTAATATGTTGACGCCCGCAGCAATACGTACCTACTTATACTATTAGTGTGAAACGAGCTTTGACCGGCTGAACTGCTTCGCCGATTTTAATGAAATTTTATATAGTGTTAGATTGAACTCTGAGGAAGCGTATACGCTATTTCTATGTATTTAAATAACGTTTTCGTCTTTTGTACTTTTCACAGGCACAGTACCGAGTATTTTTACGTCCACGAAGTTTCCGCGGCAGTACATACTGGTCGTATGTTTGAAATGTAGTCTTAATTATTTACTCCGCATGGGAAGGATACGTGGCAGTCGACAAAGACAATTTAATTCCGTAAGCGCGCGACCGGGCGACACGTCCTCGCGTGTTCCGCGGCGCGAACACTTCGTCAATCCGAATTTTGTAACGAACGTCGAGTTGACTCTAAACATTTGCCTAAGCACTCCTAAGCATTTCGCTCGTAATTTACAGCCACGCCGCTAAAGGATTCGTCGTAGTGATTCCATAAGCACCTTAAAGCTGTCGACAGCAGTATTAAACTAGACGTACCCGAAGCGACTAACAGCGCTCGGGACGCGCGGGAGCCGTCCACTGCGCGTCCATCTCGCTATTCTGTACTCCCGGAGCGCTCCTTGGACAAGTTAAGCCCATTGTTGATAACTATTATATAGAAATCAGGGACTACAGCCAAGAAAATATCAATAAATTCAAAAAGAACATTGAAAGTATACGCTTTAGTGATATATTAGAGAGTCAAAATGTCAATGAATCTTTTGAACAGTTCCATTACACACTTACTCTATTACACAGTTTATGCTTTCCAATTAAAAAAATAAAAATATGCTCGGAGCTGAGACAGAAATGGATAACAAAAGGCATTAAAAATCTAGTAAAAGCAAACAGATCCTATATTGGAAAAGCCGCCTAAATAGACAAAATGAGTATGCAAATAGTCTGCACCTTAATTATTCAAAAATTTTTAAAAAAGTTATTAAAAGATCTAAACGACTGTTTAACATTAATCTTATACAAGTTATGTATGCTGCAGACGGGGGATGCAAAATATTCAAAATGCGTTTTAAATTTAAGTATATTTAATGTCAAAATTAATAACTAGTTACAATCTATGTTCGAAGTGTGAACAAGGAATGCCTCTTCTCATGTTATTTCCATAAAACTAAGTCGATGCGTGGGGACGGTATCATATCGCCGTTTCTGCTGCGTCGGTAGCGCGCTCGCCCGGCGACGACGGTACGTGATGAACTATATGCGATAAGCGATATGATGTGATGCAGGATGCATCATATGTAACAAGCTAGTTAACATCTCTAAGTTTGTGCACAATATATTCTTTCAAAATTTTTTTTTTCGTCCCTTGTCATGGTCACTGCTGAACCGGGTCTCTTCTCGTAGCGAGAGGGATGTAGGCCACCGTCCACCATTAACCAAGTGCAGATCGGTACACTTCACACAGCTCAGACAATATTAAACACTTTATAACATACCTAAGGCTTAACCGTTATAGGGGGAGATATTTAAACGAAGTTATAAAACGCACGATTGAGCCCAGACCCCGAAGTCGAGTTTCAAAACACTAAGCTACTCGTATCAATACCCTCATGGTAGACTAGCGGCGCCCGCGGCTTCATCCGCATTTGAATTTAACAAGACAGTTGTTAAAATTTTAAAACACCGCCACATCTATTTCTGCCTTATAACAGCAGTGTTAAGCGCCGCTGTGTTCTGGTTTGAAGGGTGTGGTCAGGGAGACATACTGTTTCGAGGCATTCCAGCTCAGTCCTCAGCTGAGATAGGAATCTGATCTTATCCGGGATCGATTATAAATGTCCATGGGCGGCAGTGGCCACTTACCATCAGGTGGACTGCATGCTCGTCTTCTACTTGCATATAATAATAAAAAAGAATCAAAAATTAGTAAGTAGCCTAAAATACTCCTTGTTACATCAGCTATCTGCCAGTGAAAGTCCCGTCAAAATCAGTCCAGGCGTTCCAGAGTTTAGCCGGAACGAACAGACAGACAACGTTTAGTAAAAAGCGGTTATTTTAACATTACAAACAGACACTCCAATTGTATTTATTAGTATAGATAACCCGTATTAACACAAACCTACTGGTTGAGAGTACTTTTTACTTTTGAATATCCCCCAAAACCAATTCACACTGAAAACCGTCGGCTAGTCTCATTATAACAGCAATAAGTATTAAACAATCACGCCACGTCCCTAAAGAGGTAAGCAGAAAGTGCTATAAACTCTCTATCATTTGAAACGTGAGATATCTTTGTATTTCTTCATGGAGGTATAAAAAAACGACAAATTGTAATTAATTCAAAACCGTTTATTATTAAAACTTACAATAAAATATACAATTAACAATAAATATTTGGAATGGCATAACAAACGTCAAAAGAGAATTAACAAAACATTGAAAGTCAATTGTCAGATATCAGCTAAGGTCTTAAGCTCTAGACCAGTGTTTCTCAAACCGTGCGATAACGCCCTCTTGTGGCCGCTTTCAGAAGCGGGAGTATGGCACAGTAAGGGTATTAAAAATAAAGTATAATAATTTAGCACGAGACAGCAATCGATTCTCAAAGTAGTCAGTAAATTAAAGTTTGGGAACCTATGCACTATCTTAACGTCTCTCCTCACAAAACAACAACTTAGCTTGTCTTCAATTTTTTACTTGGTAGCTCATACTCATCTGCTTCCAAGCACCTCTTACTCGACGGTCTATTACTATTAACATCTATATTTTCCTTATCTTCTCTATCTTCTATCTTATCTTTATCCGCGTAGTACTCATCAATCTTGTGACTGGTCTCGCCGTTCAGCGGCTCCAGTATTATGCTCTCCTCCAGTTCCTGGTTCTTCGGCGTCTCCAATTCCTGGGTCTCATCTTCATCGTCCGATGTGATGATGTTGCCTTTGGTTTTGGCTCTTGATGGACCTGCTGGTGAGAGATAGCATTGTGAATTGGTGAACGTGACGAAACATATATGAGTATTTATTTATAGGAGAGTTACAGCGATATATTGATTCATCGCGATATCTCTGGAACCAGAACACCTAAAGGCTTAAAATTTGGTAGGAATATTCCTTTCGGCGAGTAGAGGTCAGCTGAGAATGGATTTTACGAAATTAAGTAAGCAAGGGGGGTTGGGGAGATGTTAATTATAATTTATATAGCAAAGCAACGTTTGCCGGTTCAGCTATTGTAGTTTTGCATTTATCACATTAATAACTCGGCTCAGCTGGTATTAAGTAAAACACATACATACATAACCATCGCACCAGGTCGCCAACGGGGTAGGCAGAGCGCATTGAGTGCCAAATATCTCCGACCTTCCAAACCTGTCGTGTTTCATCCACATGCACACACCAGTTTTAGAGACTCTTGACTCAATTTAAATGTGCATTTACTAAACGCAAAATATACACTTAAATCCTGTCTAACTGCATGAGTCAGAAGGTGATGCGTACCGGCTACCTGGTCATCATCAGAGGTATTATCGGCATCCTTGCTCCGGCCGCCCACAAAGAAGTTTGTGATTGGTTTCTGCCATTTCGGAGTCTCCCGAGGACACACTGGATTGCCACCGGAGCGACTCTCTCTCTTCTCACTCGCACCTGATAATTGAATGTGTATAATATTACATATATCTATTATATATCTATACTAATAATTTCAATTTCTCACCATCTTCCCAGGGTTGACTGGCAGAAAATGCCATTAGGCATTAAGTTCGCCTTGTGTAACTTTTATTTTATAAGGGTGTACATTAAAGAATAAAATAAATAAATAAATAAAGTTGTCGATGCTCCTTGTGCAGTGAAACATTAATCATATATTGTGCTAACATAAGACGGTAGTAGGCTATGAGTGAATACATCTACATTATATATAATGAAATAAGCCACGTGTATCTATACTGTGGAACATCCGAAAAGTTTCCGGGCTTAATAATGTTGGGTTTACCGTTCCGTTCATGAATCGATACGGATTTCCGTAAAAACGATCGAGTGATCTGAGCAGTTTGATATACTGTTCGGAGGGTTTTAGCCGTTCGAAAATGAGCGCACGTTTTTATCGAACAGAATAAATTGATCAGTCATTATTCAGTGGATAATGCTTAGCTTTCCCACCATTCAGTTGTAAATCGCCACAAATCTTGCAGGTGAGCACTGTCATCGGTTGACACTCGTTCACAGCGAACTGTAAAACTGTGTTTATAGCGTACGAGTTTGTTTTCGTAGTTCGTAGCTACTGCGAAGGGCTTGAAATAGAATGAGGTTAGTTCATTTGTGGACGGTCTCTGGAGGAAGGGCTTTATATGAAAACTTCTAGTAGCATTACACCGATTGCAAGTAGGGACTCTAGTACGCACAACGTGAATATGTTAATTGTGAGATTTTTTCAAATACGTCTTGATGTATGTACTTTTTAAATTCATTAAGAGAATATTCACCAATTGATAATTCGTTCTGTGTGAACACGAGTTTAAGAGAAGCCATTCACAGTTCTCTTCATGAAATGTTACTGACAGTGCTTAATCGGATAGACCGGCGTCTTTCACTCGGCATTGTCTGAAATCGGTTTTCCAATTATATGAATAGTGCCCGCTTTCGGAAAATAGAATATTGTATTTGACTCACCACGAAGGCAGTGTCGAGTGAAATTAATGGGACCATAGATCAGAAAAGGCTTTTACTGCAAATTGTCACTCTCATTCTCCGGTTGTTGAGAACAATAATAATTTATTCGTAAAAGGTCGCTTGTATGCTAAGGTTGATAGATTTTTTTAAATATTTTTAAAGTTAGAAACGGTAAATTGTTTTAAGCTTTCACGATTTATATTCATATTTTTATACTGTCGAGCTAAATATTTCGATTAAAATAGTACGCGATTAGATCCCGCTTACAGTATAAAAATAGAAATTTAAAATTTCTAAGACAAAAAATCGCTCTTAATTAGCTCCAAATCTTATAAAGTAATGTCGTCTTTAATAAAATGACGTATTTTCAAATCTTCTCACATCGATACTACGTATTTCGATCTTGAGTGTTTCAAACTGTCTATTGTAATTTAATTTGTCAATCAATATTGGCACATTCAAATAATTATTACGTAACATTACCGTTTCGTTATTACTGTGAGCTTCTGTTCTTTGTTGCGAAACACAAACCATTTATGTATCAATCCAGTTGACGATGTATTGTTACAGAATGACAATAAGTTAACATCGACGTAATCATTTCGGAACCGAACTTTACAGACAATCAAAACACTGATAAATTTCTTGTTCATATATATGACCGTGATTATTGATTTTACTACTCCTCTCGCGTTCTTGTATGTAATATGTAGTATATATAAATACAGCATAATACAATAAAGTTAGGTATTTGAGATTAAAAGTTCCAAATCGGAGAAATGAATATTGGAAATTTTCTTTTAGTCATTTAACACCTTTTACATTCATAAATATGTTATTTAGTTCATCATTCCAAGGGGAATCTAAACTTATAGTGCCATTTTAATTTTCCGTAAAACGGGAGGTGTTCCCCGGGAAAAGGATTTTACATATAGAAAAAACATATACACTGGTATAATGAAAACCCTCAAGATCATAACCCTCAAGGACGTGACTATTAAACATAATATCTACTATTACAATTATGATTCGTTAGCGTTTTTACGATAGTTAATTAACATCTCGTAGTTATTTCTGCTTTTGAGTAGCTAGCAGTAAAAATGTTGGATGAAGATATGAGACAATTCTTAACATCGAAAATATTATGCGTCGAAACTATTTCTCATATTTATCAATAAAACCGTCCGAGCAGTTTTCAGACTATAAATAACAGAGCTATTTCCGGTAAAACCAATAGCAACGTATATCTGGTGTATACAGAAAATAAGCTTATTTAATAGTAGGCTGTAGTAGCAAATATGACACTACTAAAGGCAAACGAAATTCAACTTGGCATTCAGATAAATTGAAGGTAGAGTTATGAAATAATTCAGCAAACAAAGAGGTGATTCAGTTTGAAACAAATGAAAAATAGCAACGCAACTTATTTTGTTACCATATGTTTTTTTTTGTAATATCCTCGCGTGCGGCGAAGGCGAAGAGATGGCTCATGTAGCCCTGAACGTGATCAAAATACATACATTTAGTTGGTTACAGTATTTTGTCCATACAAAGGACTTCCCATGCAAGTCCTATAGGAATGTTCATTTTATTTCGTTTGCCTCAGTGGTGACACGCAAACGTCATATTTATAGGACATAAGTCCACGGCATAATACCTTACGAATGACATAATTTCCAATGTTATGCTAAAAGAAAGATCACAGTTGCCGTTGCGACCGCGTTAATATCGATATTATGTTTCAGGCAATCCGGTAGTAGTAGTTCAAGAATACCTACAGTTTATAATTGTGACACTGATATATTGAGAAAGTGGTTTCAAACTGTAAGCACGTTATGGAGCTTGTGAACCTATTTATCTATTTGTTTATCTATTTTATTTATTTATCTATTTTACCTGAAATATTTTTGGTTGAGTTTCATTTATCTGACATATGTATGTATATAGATATCTCTCTGAGTTAGAAATTCCATTTTATTAACGCATAAAATCGTACTTCATGACTGGTAATTTTGTTTCATTTTAAAATTAATTATGTAGTATTTTTATATTACAGTGCTTAAATTTACTTATCTTTTTAGCAGTTGATAACTTATTTTTTTAAAACGTGCTAGATAAACACACACAACAAAACGCAATCATGGAAGTGAAACATTGTAGGCACTGGATGTTCAAATAAAATGATACACATATACAAACACTTAGTATGTAGAGTTTTATCATTTTCGACGGCAGAGCGCCGATCGTGTCTTGGGGCACGCAACATCCGAGGTTTGCCTGACAATGACAAAGCTTCAATGTTTGTGGACAGATTACAAGTCGTTTAGATGCCGATCGAACGAATTGTGTGTTACAATCCCAATAGACCGACGAATCGTGTTTAGATATCGATTTTCGGACAATACATATTGCGTTCATAACAATGCTTTTGTTGTTTCTCATTATCTCGATTTCTCAGTATACTTGTATTTTACTATAAATATATAATTCTATAAATTGTATAAAGCATTATCACAACATCATTGTGTGGAATAAATCTGGCGCCAGAATCTGTGATGGTGAATGTTGTCTTTTTAACTTGTTTATTGAATTTAAGTCGCAAAACAAGAGCATGACGCTATATTTTACAATGAAAATAAGCATGATGTTGGGTCTTTGATCGCAGTACAGTATAGATAGGAGTAGCGCATTCAGCATAAACACTGATAAAGGAAAACCGAATGAAAACTACTGTAATCACTTGAAACTGATATCTAGTTGATGACGCAGCTCTAAATCGTTAGCATTATATTTTCCGAGATTTTACACATGTAATATTTTTAGCACGCGTTCAATATCCATATTCCATATTTTATGATGCGTGAGTTTTATCCGTTGATGAATTAAATTGCATTAGAAGGTTCATCTGAAACCGAATTCAATGCAACTGCATTGATCACTCACTGAGCATCTGATGGATCTCATGCATATTTCATCCATTACCGTGTCACTTAGTGAGCACTGGTCTTCAATATTAATTCTACTACATCTCATCGCCGCTGCATAATTCAGTAAGTTTAAGACACCAACAAAAACGATTGTTTAACAAATTTATTGGCATCGTAGGACTCCTTTTCAATGTTGCTTCAACTGTGTGCCACGTTTCGTTTGTTACGGCACTTTTGTTTCAAACATTAATAGTATCTAAGATTTTTTGCAATTCGATGTATATACTCGTAAGACATCTAACCTAGTGAATAATACGAAAGATGGTGTAAAATACTGATGAATATTTGCTGGTACGCCTAGGTATAGAAAACGTACGTTCTTTTTAAACACTTTCGAAGAAAGAGATAATATCTCGTAGAAAATATGTACTCGACGGTATAGTCAAAGTATTCTAGGTATGATTTATATTTGTTTACAAGAGAGCTTCTGAGGGTTCGTTACCTGCCCGTCCCGGATCGGAGATTTTACAATACGAGTACTTATATAAGCGATTATAGACACATTCGCTAAATGTTGTTAAAGTAAACAATCTCGTAGTCTCTCAACTCTCAACGTAGAACTTTTGTTAAACGAGTAGAAAAAGTAACGTCTATTTTTATCCTAACAAAACAAGATAAATGTAATGAATAAAATTTTTAAATACACTTTCCTTTCTATGCAATAAAAAAAAAGAATCAATTCAATATGTAAACTGAAACTTGGTAGAGAATAAGCTTTTGATTATCATTGTTAGCCAGTTCAATAATCCATTTCCTAATCTGGTATCTTGCAAGCAAATACGATTGTTATACCATAATTCAAGAAATAATCTATGGTTTTGTATAAACGTAAAGAAGCTAGAATTATTTCAGTGGATTAGGCTGATGTCATCGATATCAACATCTTCCACATAATATTGTCACACGAAGCTCTCTTTGTGCCTCGGCCGATATATTTAAGGGTGACCTTTATGTGCACACCACAAACTCATCACATTTAATAGAGATGGCAATTGTTTGTCCTAATACGATTATATTGTATCAGTTTCATACACTCGCTTATAAGTATGTCAAAGCTCTTATTATCGATATTCGTAAAAGTATGCGAATGTCAACTGCACCAAATTGGACCAGTATTTGAAAATATTCACATAATTCAAAGTAGAAACTTAAACCGTTCAACATATTTTGGACATCATCATTCTCCAATAAAAAAGTTTAAGCAGCTTATGCTGGTCAGAACAACATTTCGACTGGCCTCGTGGTCGAGCGGTTAGAGACCCTGACTGTGAAACCGGAGGTCGTGGGTTCGATTCCCACCCAGAACAAACGTTTGTGTGACGAGCACATTTGTTTCTTTCTTTCTGTGTCTGGTCGTAATAAAAATATGTATATAAGTATTATATAATACGTATATATGTAAATATATCAGCTGTATGGTTACCATAGCACAGGCAATAAATTGCCTAATATGGAATCAGACAGCCGTGTGTGGAATTGTCCTATGATATTATTTATTAATACATTTCTGTAGTGTATGAAATCAGACGGACAATCACGGAATGCGTTTATTGGTAGTACAGTGTCGGACACACATGTGGCATAACTGTAGGGTAACACGATAAAATATTTTGTTCCCACCTACACAATTCTTATACACAATAATTTCTATTTACCGCAGTGAGAGTTATTATTTTTAATAAACGCCTTGCATGTTTATAGAAAACTGATTAAAAGGGTGTTTGGTGTTTTTTACCTTTTACCTCCCGGTCTACTATAGCCTGAAGGGTGTAAAAAGTCAAAGTCCGACTGAAAAATGACTTTCATTCAGTGTATGTGAGTACCATATAATGAATAAAACAATTAAAATTTTAATTTGAAATGACTTTTTAATGTTGCCGTCACATCGAACACCCGTTGCTCTATGCTATGTCTACATTTATGTATGTCATAATATTCAAATATATGTTCCCTCTCTTTCTTTCTGATTGACACATTTTTTAAACGTCCAGAATAAGGTATACGACATCGAAACCATGCTGGAGCCGAAGCCGGCGTCGGAATTAATGAAAGCCGCCCAGAATATATCGAGCAATGTTGCCATGTACTTGCCGCGGAACACGCGGTCAGATCAGGTGAGATGCCAGCTTTTATACTGAATAATGCACAACACTAGACACACAAAAAAAATTTGCTAAGTGACAAACAATGATGAGTGGAGACAGGATAGAAAAAGCTACAAATTGCCAAAAACATTATAAATTAAAAAGGCACAGACGACCAGTCTGCGGAGCGAAAAATTTTGATAGAAAAAATACTGAATAATAATACTAATAATAAATTTATTTATTACTTTCATAATATATTTTCAAATCTATACAATTAAATTGTTTTGGCTTTACAGAATGTGCGAATTATTGTTTCCATTTTGTATTTTTTTTGGTTACTCAAAGTCATCAGACAACTGGTTTTATCATCCATGATATGGCAACACTGAATATTTTGTTAATAATGTTGCTTTATTCGAATGATGCCTTAAAACATTATTTCTTATGAGCATTAATTTAAAAATGTATCCAAGGGGTTATAATAAGATTTGTTGATAGAAGTTTTCGTCTTTTTCAGATATTGTCAATAGCTCAGGAAGTTGGGGGTTCGGTTGAAATAGAACAGAGTTTCCTAGACAAAAGATTTGTGGCGATCACTGCTTATTTCTATTGAATCCGTATGAGTCACAGAGATATTGTCAAGCGGCTGTATAATTGTTCTGATGCAAAATGCTAACAAGGTATATCTCTTCGGCCTCCTGTTTTCCGTTATGTGGAAATTTGACTTATTCAGGACAATAATGAGATCTCTTAACATAATAAAAATATACAATGTATATTGACATAACCCTACATATTTCGCATTATAAGATGTGTCTAGGTGGAATTATTTTAATCACAATACAGAAGATATTTGCATTTTATTTAAGCATATAAAATCCAAATTATGTTAGGTGGTCACTGATCTTAATAGACACCTTTCAATAATTTGTATTCTGCAATTAGTCACAAATGTTTTGCCACTGCTTGTGTATTTTGTATACTATTTTTACTTTGTTGACTGTTGTTTTAAAAACCCATTGTAATATTGAAAAGGTAGGCACCCTGCCAGGGTCCAAACCAAACGTCGGTTCGCAAGATTAAATAGAAACCACAAGTATCTCAATCTAAATCATTTACGCTAAATTATGTCACATGTGTTTCATTATATTGGTTCTGTACAGCCCAAAGTCTAGGATTCCTAAAGTATTCCACATAGGTATTTGTGTGTAGATAAAAGTATATACTCATCTTATAAAATGTGCGCACTATATATGTCTTTTGTTTGTACATGACATTGAAATGAGTATGCATAAGTAAAATGTACATACAGTTGACTAACCAACTAATACTGTCACGTAACTACAAGCATTAATGTCTATGGACTCTCAGATTGACGAATTGACTAATTAAGAAAATTGAAGTCAACATTCATATAAAACGCCTATGTTTTGAAAGTTTTACATATTAAAATTATCTTGAAATCTTGATCATATTTTTAGATCATATATTTCAAAATAGTTCACATTTTTTGTGACCTTTATACATATGGTTTTTTTTTCTAGATGTGTGTTGTGGGTTCTTGAAATTTTAGGCCATAATAATACGTTAATAAGTTTAATACCTTGTATTATTAAACACTTCGGTGTTATTTATTTACATAGAAAAATAAATGTTTTATTTCGCTATTACTTATGTATTTTTGTTTAACTGTAATGTATATTTAGAGCAAACATAATCTTTTGGTAGCACTCCAGTCTTACGGAATAAATTGTCTAATTAGTTGAATATTACGTAAACGTAGTTTTTTTCATTAAGTAGTCAATTAACACATTCAATCGAACATGGTTTAGTGAATCTAATACCTTAACGTTGCTGAGAATATTTGCAACAATCTGAGTTGTGGACCTATTTGTCAGTAATAGTCTCAGTAATATTAGCAAAATCATAGCGTATTATTCATATACGAACGCAGTTTCTCGCACAATAACCCGAGTAACATAGAGTATTTGAAACAATAAATTTCATTTAAAAAGTAATATTACGAGATCAAAATTAAAGGGTGCTTTACGTAATAGACAAGACTCGGAATTGCCACAAGATGCCAAGATATTGATGCCAGATGGATTTCAGGTGGTTTGGTTATCGACATGGTAGAAATAACTTGTTTTTGTTTCTAATCGTAGCTATTTTAGTGTGTTATAGTTTTTACCATATTTTCTGGGTGCTCTTTTCGCTAAACTGTGTTCCAATTTTAAATTTACTCTACTATAAAATTTAAAATAAAAAAAAGTTCTAGGTAATGGATTTTTTTTTAATGTGTGGTGTGAATTAGGATTTTTGATTCTCATGTAATGTCTTTAATAAACTCTTTTTACATTCGCTTTTCTGATATATTATGTACATGTGAACTTGTTAAATAATACTTAAATACTGCCCGCTATTCGATAATAAATGTTATAGTTCACAAATAAATATGTAAATTAAAATGTAAGCGCAAAAATACATAGTATAAAATTATACAATTTCATCATCTTTATCCCACATATTTGGTCTTGTCAATGATTACCTGTAGTATGATTTAGCTTCAAAGTTATTTTTAATAGGATAAGATTTAAATGTATTACAGATACTTAATTTATTTTCAATATATATATATTTAGTCTTCGATATACATACATACCCTAATTCCTGGAACTAAATATTATTTACAGAGGGTAACTTATACAAAATATTTTAATAGCTTTAAGACATTTAATTAGTAGACCGACAGCAATAAAAATATCATCAGACATTAATGGGACCATTTGATTTGTACCCTTAAACATGAAAACTATAATATAGGAATTGGGGTTTAAATTAATAGATTTATATAAAGTTTTTAAATATAATATAAATATAATATTTTAAATATAATATAAGTATAATATTATA
>DWQT01001427.1:0-16838 GCA_018244895.1 Myscelus amystis hages
AAATATTGTGTCACAATAAATTTACCAATTACAGACACTCGTGTTCACACAGAGACATTCAATGTATACACTGAGTGCACGGTGTATAGTGTCGTAGTCTGAACCGGCCTTAACTGCGAGGCTATAAAAACCGTAGTTCATTTGAATTCGTAGAACGGGACAGTGCAAAATGGGATGTACTTTATGCTTACTTACCTTTGTCGAATACTTTGATAAAATTAATGAATCCTTCAAAGGTTACAATTGTAATATTTGTGTTTGAGTAACACTTGCAAAACTTCTTTGTTTTATATTGATCTTTGACGACAAACTTGGTATTTATTTGGAGGTAAAAAAAGTAGGTTTTTTTTAATAAACATAGGTGAACAGTACGTGATATCTGATATAAGATATCACCAACGCGAATCACGAAGTCAAATCTTATTATTTGGATGTGAATTGAGCTTTATCTGACTGATGATGTAAAATTAGTATCGTATTACGAAGCTTAATAAAGTAATGTACGTACTCGTATGTTGTAGCCTCGTTATAGGTACTAAGATTGCATGAATTCATACATAAAGTATTATGTAATATGTTAGCCGTTACAGTCCACTTCGCATGGTGGAAATTTAAAGTGTACCAAATGAGTAAAATGATGAAAAGAGTGATTAAAAAATTGAACTTTACGTTTATTTCAATCGATTTAATTGAACCAACATGTATGGAAACACGATACAGCCGCTGCAGTATAACAATTTCGGAATGTTCATTTTGAGATGAGACAGATGTGTTGCTAATATCGAAGCCTAAGTTGGAATGCTTCACGTCTTAGTGTCTATCTACCACACGGAGTACGACAATACTCCTCAAGTTTTACCGTCCAAATGAATTGTTTCAGCCAACTACCTACGCAACATTGTACTTACACGTAGTGTGAGAAACTATAAATCTTGAAAACAAGCAAGATTACTGAGTTAGGTGCGTTTTAAATAAATCGGAAGTTATTCCTACTGAATAGAATAATGTATTTTACATTACACACGATAGTAACAATACCGCGATACATCTGACATTTATTCTGGGGTCGGGCTCCGGTAACTCTATCTTGAGTTTATTATCTCCGAAATAAGATCGCTCTGTGTACGAATTTTGGAAGATTATTTTTTGAAGATATTTCATATTCACATTCGTATTGTCAGATCAGAAATCACAAATAGACGGTAGACAGATTGAAGGTAGAGTTTTTCTTCAACCGAAATTCCAATTGTGGTTTTATTGCCGGTAGGTAAATGTAGGATTTTTGCCACCGTTTAACTGAATGCTTTGCTAGTACTTGAAGTTGTGATACATGATATTACCAATGATAATACTATATAATCCAATTGTAATAATTTCGATACTTTCATCACAAGTTCTCTCTTTAAAGGTTTGATTAAAATAGCCCAAGTAACCAACGTCCTTCACGTGCCTATTAATATTTTAACCAAATCGATTCAGCGATTTTGACGAGAATACGTGATTGACGATCCGACAGAGTTAATTACTTTGACATTATAAAATTAATGTGTTTCCTTTTATTAAAGGTACACTACGGCTCGGTAGTGACATGTGAGTGACATTGCATATTTCGACAAAGTTCCGACATATTTACATGACGTAATGTTAACCCTTTCAGGGCCTCCGTTGAATATTTATTTTAAGTAATGCTTATATGAGAGGCCACAGAAATAGCTTCGTATCGTGTTTAATGTTATCTGGGAAATAAGATCACTTTATACGTAATAGGTAATATATTTTTGAAGTCTTGCCAATTCGTATTTTGATTATCATCTGACGTCTAGATACTGAGAAATTGGAAGGAACGTTTATACGCAAGCGATCGCCAATTTGTTATATGTGTTACGGTAAATTAATAATAGCAATGATCAGAAATATTCCATACACTCCAGCTGACTGATTACAACGTAGGCAATTAAAAGCCTTTATAATGGTGACTGGACAACTAACAAACATACACGTATATACTATGTGATAATTATAATATACATATTTTTGTCACACCCAGACACATACCTAATAAATTTCCTGTTGTCCTAGATGTGGACCAAACTCACGATCTCCACAATTATAGTTTCTTTTTCGTTTATGTTAAAGAAGACAGGATAAACTATTTTGCTATCTGATACTGTTCGGCTTCACAGCGAGTCCCCACTAGATTTGAAGTGATATAAACACTCGTATATCGTTCCGGGATTCGGTGTATAGGATAACCCTTGGATCAGTCGGCGCTAGCGAATTGCCCCCTTTGTTCCCGCCCGCCCGTCGAAAATCTCATTACAGCCAACATTATGGACTTGTTTGTATTCAGTGCGAACGTCGGCTAGGCGAATTTTTGTTTGTTTTACTATACAAATACTTTGGGGGCGTTTGTCGTTTCTCCAGAGTCAACATTTCACCGTACGATATGTAAGTGAAAGCAAGTATTGATTTTACTTACACAAATATATAAAACTTTTGGTGAATACATTTATAGCTTTAAGCTACGGGCAAATTCGATGTATCAGTAAAGTGCTCCAGGTGATTCTAACACAGAGTAGCTACTCTCGAAAAGCACTCGATAAGTCAACCATATATTGTTTCTTTTAATGGATTAAAAGATTGAATGCAGAAAATAGTCCTTTTGTATAAAGAAAATGCTTAGCCTCGTCTATCCCTGTTGGGAAATTATTTATCCAAGGATAATTATTTTATTGAGACTTTTATAATATTAATTATTGAGCCACCTGACTTTATATCATGGTTTGTATTCGTGAAAGAATGTTCCTTGTAATGTAATAAAACAACAGAGGTTGTTAAACGGATTTTGTGAACTTATAATGTACATTTTTACTGTCTTCAGTCCGTTCAACTCGTTTTTAATATAGACTTCAGTTTGCGAGGGGTTGTGTACGATATAAAACGAGATGCGAACAACATTGCTATGCAAAGTATATGCACTTCGTACCAATGATGAAATATATAAGTAATTACATCGCTGAAGATGAAAAACCTGCTCATTCCAGTGTTTCCCTGAAACCCTTATACCTGCAGAACGAGCCAAGCTTTCTAAGTTCCGCAATTTCTTTGTCATTGAAAGTTTTGTAGATAAAGTTTCACGTAGCGACCGGCGGCGAACATGAAAGAAAATTGTATAAAAATCTCCAAGAAGCTCTATTTTACAAGCCAGCTCGAGACGAAAATGAACCTAAGAGTTCCTAATTAATCTGGAAGCGGATGCTTAGCACGTAGACTGTTAATATAATATCAAGTGCGAGATTAGTTATGAGTTTTTATAATACTTTTAGTAGTAGTTTTAGTAATTTAGTATTAGTATATGTATAAGTAGTAGTAAAGCAGTCAAAGTTAAGTTAAATCCAACCTGTGTTCGATTTTTTTTTAGAAATTATATGTCGTGATTAAATCATAACATTATTTATTAACTGTTTGAAAACACACCCTACTAAAAATATTGATTTATGTATTTATCTACTCACAAACAACAAGGATATAAATAACATTTTGATATTGTTTTCTCACAATAGGATATTCAGTAAGAAAACAAATAAAAACTACGTAATTTAGAGTCTGTAAAAAATTACGCGTCAAACAATTACCAGTAGCCATTAAGTAAGTGTTGTTTTAGTTTGGACCAACGTTGATTGACTTTTAGAAACAATTGCCAAACACCTAAAATAATTTTGTGAACGGCACTTTGAACATTTTAAAATGCTGGCGGTTGCTGAGCGATCTCATGAAAACGCCTTACAGAGCATGTTGGCAGTCTTAAATATACGGTGCGTAAACACAAGAGAAAGAGAATAACAGAGAGAAAGAGAACTGATGAAAGAGAATTTTAGGCATCTCGTCTCGGCTCGTTTAGTTAGACTCCTTTTGTTTTTCGAGAACACCCTGTATTATAGTTGCCGTGAAATATGAGCTTTTTAGGATGCATTACAGTTATAACAAGTAATATTTTAAGTTATAAAACTCACGTAGTAAGTCGAAGATTTAAACCCGGGAGATATATAATATTAATTCATGTAAATGTCCCTAATGTTAATGTAACTTTATTACCTCTAACAATAACCTACAGTTTGCTTTAAGACGAGCTCGAGTGTTTAACCAATGTAGATGCTAGTAAAATGCAAATTGCTGCGGTATGTTGATTTCTCGCCAAAATTCGGTTTTCATTATAATAATTTGATTCAGCAAGCTCTGCCTTCAGTTTGATTAAACAAACTTTTACAATAAACATATTCTCCTTTTATGTAATTTTTGTATAACATAACTTACATGTTTTATACCGCATTTTGATTAATAAATAACATTAATAATTAATTATTTACCCATTAATAATAATATAAGGTTAATTAAAAATAAGTTATATATAATCCTCATTAATAACATTTTTGTAAAGACACGCATATAATAAGTATGTTAGACATTAAGCTAAGCATTTTGAAGGTAAGGTCAAAGGAATAAAACTCGAGTAGTCATGTGTAAATCGAACGTGTAATACATTTATATTATAAAGAGATAAAATTTCACATTTTGTAAATATTAGACATATCGATACAAATCAGCACAGTAGGTGCTTACACGATTAAACACGTAATTATAAACATTTATCCATTTATCTACATTTAGCTCGGCTAATTTCACACATATACATAAGTTCCTTTTCGCTCTGAAGCGATATTTTATTTATGCCTAGAATTGACTGAACAAAATTGCAGTAGAATACAGTAACAACGGCGTAATAATAAACAAAATTAATACATTGCAATACATTTAATTGGAATTCTCTGATTGCTTTTACAACATATTTCACACATAGTTTTGTTGTATTCTAACAGATGCGGATATCAAAGGAGTATTATAGATTTGAAATTTTTAGAGTCATCATTTTGATTTATTCAAATATCAAAAAATTTAATTTGATAAATTGATATTGACATTATAGGATCTTGGGTAGTGTATCGTTTTGTAGATAAAATATGCGGGTATGTTGTTACTGATAATTGTCATATATAGTACATGTATTATATTGAAATAATTGCAGAACGAATATTATTATTTTGTCACAGTTATATGTAACAGGGTATCAAATCTTTACGTACTCATTCCATGCGTACTGCACGACTAGAATAAAACATGAATTGAGCATTAAGAAATGTTTTACTATTGGGTAAACAAAAATAACAGCTGTAAAAAAAATTAAGTCAAAATTTCAATATATCAATTAATAATTGTATCTTAATCAGTACTATTTGTAGATAACTTAAATTCAAACAGTTTCACTCAAACACAGGGAAATTTCTATACAAAACTATGTAGTAAATTATCCCAAAGTAAATTTGACTAGTCTAACCCGCGAGTCCTTTTCAATTAATTAGGACCGCATTAGGACCAGCTGGGTTAATTTAGGCAATTTTATTTTAAAGTATTCCATTTCAAAAAGCAGTTAATAGCAAAATTATGTGTAATAGCGTGTATATTTTATTTAACTACTAAAAGGTCTATAGAATCAGGAATTTCAAATCTTTTTATGTATTGAATATGATAATTTTTTTTTTTTTGTAATTATGTACTTATGTAAAACATACCTATGTAAAGCGTTTCACAAACAGTTCAAATAAAATATTTTTTTTTATTATAAGTGACCTCCACCTAATGCTAAGTTTACTCTTTATATGTCTACCGAATTGTTATTTTTCTATTTTCAAACGCGAATTGACGTGTAACTGTCCAAAAATCGTATTTTTATATTCAAACACGTCGTAGTGCTGGCTTCGTATAATACACATATAGTATAGCTGTCGTTACGTAGATTTATTTCGGATACGAAATAATGCGAATGGAGTTGGGCCCTGTTGCCTTAACATCGCTCCGTTGGCGATAAACTAATAAACAAAATTGGACGACCTTCTTCTACAAATATAGTTATGTGGAGAACCAGAGTGAAAGCCTGTTAGGCCCTTTACACTATTGATTTTAAAGTTTGGATTCCGAACTTATCGGACCTCGTGTAGTATCCAGATTAACACATTTAAAAAATGTACACCTACCCACATTTGAACTATTTTTCATTATATGGTATAGACAGCATAACTGAAAAAGCGAGACGTTAATTGGTTTATATACCGTATAAAATATATGACAGAATAGTAGGTCCGTTTTGAATCGGAATTGAAATTTAATGTTAAAATGGCCATCAGCCACCATCTTTTATGGCGTGCTAATGTAACTTCGCGTGGGCACACATTGTTATGATTCAGTATGCAAACCAATTTCAAACACACTAACGAGGCGCATCTCAGCTGCTCGTACGTTCCATGGGTGAGGAAAACGGCTATGAGACAAATCTTTCGGTTACAAAAGAAACACTGGCATAAATGAATTTGATCTCTACAGGAATTGATTGTGACAAATATTCACTTTTGAATTAAGAAAAAAAACATGGAATGAAAATAATTGACAAGTGTAAAACGTTAAACATTGTTTATATAGATAGGTATTGTATTTAGTGACGGTATACGGATTCATATAGCAAAATGCACCTTGTATAATGTTTGGGTATGAATCATTTCATTCATCATCATTTCACTTCAATTTGTACGAGCATGGGATGTATATATGTATTATGTGCTTTACGTAAAATGTTCTTATGAAAAAAGGGTAGCATTTTCCATATGGTATCCCCGGAAGAACGCGACCCTTGTAAAAAAGGTGTTAACCCTTATTCTTATATAGAATAAGGGTTAACACTCTAATATAAACATACAGAACTCTAATCTTCATTAATAGTTTTTGAGATAATCGCTAGTTTTTTTAAGATATTTCAAAATTTAATTTACTAGATCCGATATCTATTTATTGTGAGAATCTGCAGAAGAGAACCCCAAGAGTAAACCTAGGTTATATAAATACACGACTATAATAATATAATACTAACTTACAGTACACTTAAAAGTTTATAAAAGGAGTATTAGCAATAAGGAAGACATCGATAGCCTGCATGAATTACTTCACAATTAGAAATTAGTATGTACGTAGTTAATTTTAAAACATCCATTATATGTGCTTATGACAGGGGTGACATTTCGACGATATTGATGTACAGAATTATAATACTTTAGTTAAAGATAGAAATCGTAGCTATGTGTGAAAAAAGATATAAAAGAAAAGTCCGATGAGTTTCTTGGTCTTATTTATAGATGTTATGATTGGAGGCGCTAATACATAGATAGAACATATATGTAGTTACCTCATTATGTAAGTAAACCTTTAGCTTTAGGGAAAAAAGCGAATGTCATTTTGTTTTATTTTCGGTTGATCGCATTAATTGTTAAGTTCTGGTTGAAATATTACGTATAAAATCTATTTATGAGGCCTGATTAAGCCAATTAGCTGATTTATTAACCTAGAGACCTGGCGGCTAGATGTGTGACTTTCATTTCAAAGTCCAGAGACTGATTCGAAAAAATGTCCTTTTAATGATGCTATTATACAAATTAGTATAGGTATGTTAAAACTTTGTAAGCGCATGAATATTTTTCTTTGTGTTTCAATTGAGTTATAAGCAACTCAATTTGTGACGTCAGCGATGGAAGACCAATGAAAAATTACGCGTAACTTGAAACAAAATTCATGTGAAATAACGAACGTCATTTCCAGTACATATAAAATTCCATTGTCGCCAATACAGCCGTTGGCGAAACATTCGTCAAAATAATTTGCACGGTTTGCATTTATAATGAATGTATTTCACGTGTGAGAGACTCGTAAGCATTGTTAAATGTTGAGCGGGGAGACTGAGGTACTACGGGACCCGTATACAAAAGTGGAGTCCCAAAACATAGTACAATGGTAGTTTTCCGTCGAAATGTCATACCCCGTATTTTTAACCTTAAATCTAACATAGTCCTAATTTTATCGTATATAGAACATCCATAACGCATAAATGCAACAACTGCATCGATAAATTCACGTTTACTTACATATGATAGAAATATATGCAGCGAAACACTGAAATTGAACTTCGCCTTATGGCTTAGCGGCGCCATCTTGAACAGCATTAAATCAGGACAAGAAAATATGAACTTCAACTTATTTTGAATAGACAGAAAAATATATTTCACTACCTTACAATTTCCGCTACAACTTATTGTGTAGTTAACACTATAAAAGCGCCATGATTTTATGAGAATACGAATGAACATGTAATTACATAATACAAACATGTGAGAATGGTTTTTGTCTTAATTGGCATATATTTTCCTAATTTGTGATATATACAGTGAATCTCTTAATTTTCTTGAATGCTCTGCGTATTCTCGCAAAAGTGGGACATGTCCATCGCGAAAAACACGTATTGCGCTCCTATTCAAGCCTAGGAGAAGCGGAGTCGTGATGTGTAACGTATGCTTCCAGAACTTTCGGTGAACTGAGCGAGAATTATGGTATTTCCGTTGGTGTTATATGCAAATTTCAAATGTGAAATGTTAGTTCTGTTATGCATTACATACTCGCGTGTATAATGAGTAGAAAACAAACAATATTATAATGTATTGTATGTATAACACTAACAATATATTGTATTGTACGAATCTATTATGAAAATGAAGATTTCCATGTAGTTGACCATATCCAGTATATCCATACCACATGTATTAATATTGAATTAACATATGTTATGTTATTAAATGCTTCTATAACAAAGCTTAGCAGATATTTTATACAGACTTAGCAACATATTTATACAGACAATTTTGCAAAGCTAAAGTTCCACGTAGCCAAAGTGCACGATACGATATTATTGATATATATAATTCCAAATTAATATTTAACAACAAATATGGCGAACACGTACTGTAGGTACTACACTTAATTATTCTTACATATTGAATTTCAAAGCACTAATTGGTATACATAGAATTTGCTCTAAGCAATATCGCTTATATAAGCAAATAAATTATGCTTGGTTTTCATTTAAAATTAAATAATGAATTGTGAAATAAGGAAAGTAACCCATCCTATCGTTCCATTCGCTCTACCATTTCAATTTTATCATAGAATCAGTCAGTAAGCTTAAAATTAATCGTATCCATACCTATAAATACAGTATACACAGACATTAGTAACATGCGTTAGTGTTATAACGACGTCGAAAAGTACAATTAGCCAGAAAAAAAATTTCAAAAATAAATATTTCCAAAAACGTAAATTTCCTGAAAAACGGCTTACCAGCTATATTATAATTCGCGTAAAGAATAGCGTAAATAGCGTAAAGAATAAATATTTCCAAAAACGTAAATTTCCTGAAAAACGGCTTAACAGCTATATTATAATTAGCGTAAAGAGTTTCAAGTAACGTGTTACTTTATTATTGAGAAGAGTAAGAAAGTTTTAAAGTGCTATTGCAAACATGATTATATTGAACTGTAACAAGTAAATATTTTACGTGGGACCAAAACTCTGCCGATTTATCATCGAACAGCTAAAAGCATATTCGAATTATTTTCATCTATGTAACATACACAGTATATTCTTACATTGTATATATTCGAGTTTAGATAGTCACAACATGCAATCATAGATACATAAGCAGTTACGAGTAAGACACGACAATTTACATTTAGACGACAATCAATTCTAACTATTCCTTACTCTACATTTTATATACGAGTACCTCACTGTTTGCGAAAAAGTATAGCAGTATTTAATGCAATGATAGATAAAGGATAGATGCAATGTTTGCTATAGAATCTAAAAGATATATCAGAAGTTGGCTGGATTGAAATTAATTAAAAGTCTTAAAGAAATATAACATAGCGTAAAGCATTTCTAGAATCGTAAGGAACATTTTAATAAATATTATAATAGTTAAACTCTTTTAAACATACTTTAGCTTTTCGAGTAAGATTTTTAATAGAACTAAAATTCAGTACGAATTACAGTTGAAATCAGTGAAAATACGAGTATATACTAATGATCTTTATTTTAATTGAAGTTTTTCGTCTACTGCCAAAATGCTGACGGATATGGAGATAATTGAATTATATAACAAAATGAATAATAAATTGGAGAATGCCTGTAACATAAAGGCGTAATCCTCTTACGAGTGGCCTTTTTACAACCTTGAACATTTATTCGTCGCACAAAAGCTTATACGAGGAGCGCGGGGTTATTTGATCTACAGCCTATTGAAAATATATCTTCGTAAGTACGCTTTTATAATGTTATTTATTTAGTATGGAAAAATGGAATAAAATGTAGCATAAAATGTATCTTATGTCGATGAGTCCCATTACTCTCGGATATTATTACCAGCGGTTAAAATCGTGACGTTTCCGCGTAGGTAGGTATATCAAAGTATAACTTCAGTAATATAATTGGAGATGAAGTTATTAATTTTACTAATATAATTGTTTACTTCTATTTCGTTTGTAATATATTTTACTTTACAAAGCAAAACAGACTTGTATACGTATAATGTTAGATTTTTTCACGATAAAGCAAGTGTTCATTACAATTGTTACCGTTAAATTATCAGAGCGGCGTAGATCAACAAAAGTTAAGTTTGACGGATTGAAATACACCAAATAACAACTGACCTAAAAAGATATCAGATTTTCGTATCAACGCTCCATAATTGTAATTTATCAATTATTAAATAAGTTTAAATAATTAACGATTTAATAATGTGCTATTGAGTTGCATTTGACATCTTACTTCGAGCGTCCAATGTCAAAAAAAAAACATTTTTCGAGAAATCTAATTTTGTCTATGTTATAATATATTATTTCGTGTTGATGGAAGTTAGCCGCGGACTGTTGTTGCCATTAATATAATATATTTTCGTTGATTGTGTCTCGATAACGCCGTTCGTGTTAAGTTTGCCAAGAAACAAATAAACGCTAAGCACGAAAAGCCGGTCCAACCGCCCCAGCTTACCCCGAACTTGCCGTGTACATTATAAAAGTCTTAATTAATAAACGTACGGCTTTGTTAAAGTGTTAAGTTGTCACGAAAATTACGCACACTCTTATTATTTTAACAACATTTGTTTCACCTTATTTTTATAAGAAACACAGTTTAAATATACCTTCAGTTTTCACGAACATCGAGACATTGTTTATTAACAAACATAAATTAGTTTTTCTTTAAAACATTGAATAATTTTCGTTTAACATGTTTTATCGGAACTACAGCCTACTGTTATTTAAAAATAAAAAGAACAAATATAATTATTATTCTCATGATTAAATATTTACTGGCATGAATTTGATTTTACTAATAAGAGTAGTTATAATTATATTCTTCTAATTTATTCTTTGCAACGTAATTTTATAAATACCGTTATTTAGCTGACCATAACCTGTAATTTGTACCGTTAATAGTCATTCTCCAAATTATTCATACACATTATAATTGATGATTAAATATGGATTTCTTCGACCTCGTTATTGACAAAGCCTTTACAAGACTAATAAAACCTATCCACTTGCTTTAGCATTACAATGTAAAAAATATACCACATTGGTAGAAGTTACCTATGTACATACTTATAATGCATAATCCCTTGCATTAATTACAGAAAAAATTTATGTTTATTTAAGCTTTTATAATAGCAATTGCCGTTTGTTGGAGGCATCCTTTTGTAATGTATGTACGCCGTACATGACGTATTAACAGCAGAAACAAAGATTACAGCTTTTCGCGTGTTCATCCATATATATAGATACGCCGCTTAAATTTTCCGTCTACGACATTTATATACAAATTTCACTTGTATACTCACTCCTAATAATGATATGTTTAGTTACATAATTGATCCTACGCTTTGCTAATAAATGTAATTGATAGTAATCTCGAAACTGTATTTACTACGATTTAGCATCAAATTATTATTTTGAACGAAGAGTGAAACAAAAAGCGACATTTAGCTTTTAGTCACATTCGATTGCACTGCCGAGAAATTAACGACTTAAAAAATTAATGAATTAGTTCTTTACTGACAAGTTATAACGTCATTACAGTTACTAAAGATGCCTGACAGAAAATTGTATGTTATTATGTAATTATTTACATACTTAATTACGATCTGACTCCCAGAACCACATGATTAGCAACTTTACATCATTACTTTGCAATATACGAGTACATACTTGTATACTAAAGTAAAAATGGTTATCCAGAGCTGAAAAGTTTCCATTAAATAAACATTTTAAAATTCATTTTGCAATAAATTGTATTGCCTGTTTGTTTTTTTAGAATGACTTTGAGTTAGAATAATTTTAATGTATTCCTGTCCTCTAATTCTCCTTTGCTTTACATAATTATTTTGTCTTATGTAGTACCGTTTAGATATGTTTTTATCGAATGACACCTTAGATGAAAGCGACCAAATTTAAGTGAAGAAGATGGAAGAGGTATGTTTTGGATGAGAATATTTAATCGAGAAATCTCACTAAAACCCAAGTACATACAACTTTAATATATAGGAAACAAAATATTGGTAAAAGCTTATCAATACAAATGATTAATAAAAGCTTAAGGCGGCTTTGATTGCGCAGTATAAATCGTCGTAAATTTAAAACACTATACTTATATTTAAATAAGTCCGACATATTGCCTGAACTTTAGTTAACGTTTTACAAATTGATTTTCCAGAGTTAGGGTGATGATCTCATATATCCTTCTCATCCAAGTAAGTAATGTAGAGTAATTTTTTAATAGAAAATCAGGTGTTATCTTTTCAATTTCGATTTAATAACACGGTTCGTCATTTATACGATGTCAATTTAATAAGTTGTCGAACCTCAAGAGTGTACATTTTACATGCTCCAAACCGGCGGATTGTATATCATTTGTGGTCTAAATATTGTTGGTGGACAAGAGAACAAGATAATTCCCACAAAAAGGCGTAGTGCTCTACGCTTTTTTCAATCGCAAATGATGCTTCCTGTCGAGCTGTTAACAAAATGGATGCAGTTTTGCCAATATTTTTTTTATCAACATTCTTTCAATTCCAACAATGTCCGCCGCTCTGGTTCACGTCAATCGTAATGTATTAAATGTGGTAAAATGGTCTTATAAGGAATACTTTAATGTAAGTGTAAAACACTAGTTATCACTAGTACAAAAGTGAAAAAGCCTGTATCCGTATTATAGGAATCAATGCAACACATCCACAATGCGTTGAAATTCAATCTTATTCTGTAAAAATAAAAAGGGAATAGTTCAAGCTCAACCAAGCGATATTAATTAAAATAAAAATGAAATATTCACTATTGTACTGATCATTTGAATAATTCATAAGTTCAAAGATGTTAAAAGAAGTTGAAGCCGTAAATGGATGATAATAAATAAAAAAAAAGAAATAATAAATGGTTCACCAATACTTAGTTCGTAATATTTCCGCCCCTAAAAGTTTGTTGTCTTTTCAATTTTAACAACATTAACAGGGGCATTATTATTAATGTAGGGTCATTATCTTTAAAATTTATGAAGTGTATTTATAAATGACACTTCGTATTTGAAAAGAAAGACAATACTGAATGTTAAGCCGGTCATATAAATACCTAAGTTTCTAATTCAGTCTCATATTTGCGCATACATAAGGGGAAATGTACATAGGAGGTCGAGGCGAGTTGTTTTACTTCCGGGGCGTTGTATATACCTACTTTTAATGATTTATCTTTAATGGTAGCAAACAGTTAGGCCTCCAGCTATCTGTATTCCATACAAATCTATTCAAAGTAATTTATGACTAACGTTTATCTAAAACCAATATACGCAGCAATGTATTTGGAGGTAGCAAAACCCGAGCGTTTCTTAGCCGCCATGCTTTGTAACTGGACGAGAATACTCGTAGTTCAAGCTGTTGTACATCAGAATAATGCGATGCTACCCTAATCATACGAGTATTTCCAATAAAGGTCTTTCTTGTTAGACCAGAAATAAGATAGGTAAAATAGGAGACATTTGATTGAATACAATTTAACTTAGAATATGGGAAAGGGACGAGAATTATCATCACAATTTCATTATTATGTAAGTGGGTAAGAAATATAACTCAAAAAGTGTAATAATTCAATATTCGCAATGTATAGTCAAAGTGGTAAGAAATTTTTATAAGCTAATTCGTATACGCATTTTAATCCAAAGATAAACAGTTTTAGTTATTGTATTTGCAAAAAATTTATTTGAACGCGTTGATTTTCAACGAAATGTGGTAAGGTTTATAAAAGCACTCATATTTTTATAAGCACTGTTTTCATTAGCGAGCAGACCATTATTAATAGCACGAGAATTCGACCATGCTTGGCAATCTTCCATTTTCATTATTATCACTCGTCTGGTCATGTGTCGACAGTATCGGGGTATGAACAAGAACCAGACATGCTTTAATTAAAATAATAATAATGAATTTAGACAAAAACTAATGTAAGACCGACCGTTTATAAAAAATTGAAAATCTTTCTTTTGTCACAAGGTACCTCATTTCGAATCTCATAGTTAATTTTCATTCTATAATAGGTTTGCGTTTGACCACTAAATCACCTGATGGTAAGTGGAGTCAAAGATATAGCACGCCAGCCATTTTAAAAAATGACTTTGTTCCTTTTTTGAATATGTGTCTTTACACAGAGGTCAATAGGAAGTGCCATTCTTTGGATATCTATATCATTGGTTTTTATTACTACAGGTGCGGTAGCCTGTCCCGTTGGTCAACTAGTTAGAAAGCTTGATCGCTGAGCTGAGGGTTGTGAGTTGTGGATTTGATTCCCTCTAGTATTTTTTTGTCTTATATATTTAATTTGAGACAAGATAGCCGTGGCTGAAGTTAGCTTAAAAAAGCTGGAGGAATGAAACTCACTTTTAAAGAAACTGTTGATCGTTACAGGAGCTAAGTAACGGCACAGGGCTTTCGAATTTGAGGTCGTGAAAGTACGCGTCGCTGTCGAGAGCACCTCACCCGAATGCTACCTACATGACTGTTTTATTTCATTGCAAAACAATCTTCAAGCGCCATTCAATTTCTTCGCTTGGATGTTAAGTTTTCACGTGACGGCATCGATTTTCTTACCTGGCTATGGCGATTTATATACGCCAGTGTTTCCCAATTAAATTTCCGTGCGTATCATTTAAATTATTCGAACTTGTAATATTAGCGGCATTCATACCAATATTAAATTTCGAACAATAACTGCTGAATAGGTTGAATATTATATCAGGTTTAATTTAAAAAAATATTAAATTTTAAAGGCAATTTAAATAGATCGAGTTAACTTTCAGACAGGCGTAGATGTTTTTGAGCTTTCATTAAGCTTTAGCCGTAGGTTTAACCCGTATTGCATACGACTGATTTACGTAACAAATTTAACTGTAATTATTCCTTAAAGCCGCATATTCTGATACTTTATGCAAAGCAACCTGTTTCATCTCTAACGACGCCGAGTCATTTCATACTGATACGTGATTTAATATCAAATAATTATGATAGCATATTTGATTTATTTGCTGTTAATTCCGTAGTGGAACAGTGGTGAGTCAATCAGTCTATTTCTGCGACTGCCAATTGATATATTCAATCGTTCCTGTTTCTATGCTTGCATACTAACCGCATCATATTTATTCACTACATATATGTTTATCCATTATTTTTTCGGTCTTAATGTTACTGGTCAACTTATTAGCTTTGCGTCGATATTAAGAGAGGGTAATGTGAATTGCGGTAGTTATTCAACACTAAATACCAAGGAACAACAAAAATATGGCATCAACAAAAAGCTTCAGAATTATTTACAAAAATGTTTCTCTACAGTTTACGAACATTGTGAGCTTCGATCAATTTTCAGTGGGATTTTACAAAATTTACATTCACTTGTACATGCATTAGAAAAAAATCTATACGTAACTTATAGGGAGGTCGGTCCAGGTGACTTTTTGTAGCGACACAGTTGCGAGAAAGCGGCGATACAGTCGCGATCTTGTCGTCGCAAATGCAACAATAGACCAAAAGGAGTGATGGTGCCGCGCAATAATAAAAATCGCTACTGAATGTCCCCTGGACGACCCTTTAAGAGATGTAGTAACATCATACGACAAAATGGCGATGGTATAACTATGTAGTGTAAAATAAAGTTTGATACATATGCAATACACCTGTTTTTGCACGGCGCGTATGTAAAAAATCATTTATCATTTCCAGGATTTATATTTGTTTTGTTACGGTAAATAAAAACGGTAAATAAACGAGCGAAAAAAATAACCAATGCACTTCAAAGCAGAACGAGTAACGTTTTTAGGGCGCTTGTTACCCGACTGCATTGTTATCAAAAAGTCCCGTATACAAAGGCCTTGGAATAATTACTTTAAATGACCCTCACGCCGTAGACTGTAATAGGTTCATATACAAGTTAATTTGTAAAAATAATTACACTGATTATTAATAAAACGTTTAAGGTGAAGTTGGGGGCGAAGTGATTCGACATATTTTCAGGACTGCTGACTTTGACCGGAAGTTGAGTAGGCACAGGCTCCTGACGAACGGTGGCTGCAAGTAAAAATCTATATTAATACCCCCAAAAGCCGGTTTAATTTTTTTTTTGAACACCAAATTAAAATAATATTAGTAATTCGAGTTATTTGGAAATTAAAAAGACAGGTTTATAAGTACAGAGATATTTGGCACTCAGTGCTTTCTGCGTACCCGTAAGGGATCTGGCGTAATAATTATGAATGTAAACAGAAAAAAAGTATTTTTTAAAATTTTGCTCTTAAAATGGGTATCAATTTCACCGGGTACT
>DWQT01001428.1:0-16837 GCA_018244895.1 Myscelus amystis hages
CAACAAAAAACAAATCAACATCAACAACATGCGCTCCTTGGACTCGTTGGTCGTCGGGCGACTGCGGACGTCGGCGCGGCCGGCGCGGCCGGCGCGTTCGACCACTGCCGGCGGGGCGCGGGCTCACTGCTGCTCGCGGAAGCGGCGGTAGATGGCCTGCACGTACGTGAACACGCACTTCCAGTCCGGCTTGCGCATCGCCACCATGTCGTCCACGTCCAGCAGGGGGTAGATGCCCGCCTTCTCACTGGAATGGTCCGACTCCGTTAAAGCATGTCACGGTTCCTCAAAAAAGTACAAAAAGTATGCGCAAAATATTTTAACGTAGCTTATGCTTATTAAATATTTGCTTGCAGCGCGTCTCTCCGCCTTGTACGCATCGAGACGAATACAAATGTGTCCAAGTGCGTTGTGAAAAAAATACCTTTGACAGTTGTAATAGTGAGGTAGTGGGAATGCGGCGCGGCAACTCACTCGGCAATTTTGAAGGCGAGCGTGAAATTGTGTCGGCGCGCGTCGGGCGACAGCGCGGCGTAGTCGAACGCGTCGGGCAGGAAGTGGTGCAGCAGCGCGCAGAAGGCCAGCCCGTCCGCCCAGCTCGTCGAGAAGTTCTCCAGCTTCACATTCTACGTCACAAACGATTACATCACGGGCCTGCTCCGTCGCCGCACCCCCTATGGCTGCTCCCTTGAGCGCAAGGAAAGTCTCGTGGCCGTACGCTACTCGATTACACCGAAGCGATGTATACTATACAAATTTATAGAATTATTTGCAACCTAACCTTGTAATAGGCGACAAAAGTAAATTCACTAACAATACAGGTATTAGCCAATGTAACCCGCGCCGGAGTAGCGTGGAGTAGTTCGCTCCCCGGTTAGCGAGAGAGACGTCGGCGCCCGTCGGCAGGACGGGACTACTGTAGCCATTCGGCCGACGCAAACTTATGATATTTGCAAATAGTTCCCGTCTTCGATGCTGTTACTTTTTATTTTCATCCCGTGCATCGTCTTACTGGTTCCCCGTTAAACGCGCTAACGGAACTCGCGTCCCGTCGCCGGTCGAGTTTTCTTTTCCATACCTCAATCCTTTTACAATAATCATTAACTAAACCATACCGAAATCGTTTAACATCTTCATAATTTCAATCTCGTTATTGACAGCCATTTAATTACCACGTAACTTATTAATTTATAAATTTTCAACATAAATATTTATTTACAACTCCTCGTACTGTCAGGTCTAAAGGTAAATCTATGGTTACATACTTACCGGTCATCAATCTGTACAAAAGGAATATTACATGTATAGTAGATGTGAGGGCCCATTCACTTCTACTTTGTGCTTTCTATTATTTTCCTCCAAACGTTACATCAGTAACAGTTACTTTTACTACCCACACTTTAAAAGTGAATACAATCTGCAAAACCTCATCCTCAATACGGCCCGAGAACGTTGTTACAGTTTACTGCGTGTCCTATTACAATACACATTTTGAACAACAAAAGATGTATTTTTTGCTACTGTATCTTGGATAAATATCTTCAATGCTCAAAATTTTCTCTTTCAAAAGCCTACCTGTGTACGGTATTTCGTGAGGGCGGCTACGTGACTGCTTGGTTAAATGTGTTTTGTATCGATTGACATTATTTACAACTAATTTACAACTTATTATCTATGTCTACATGTGGTCATTTAATTTTGTGCTAGACACGGGACCCTCGTCGGTTCCCGAATAGACCATGGAACACAGTGGTCAATTGACTTTCATGAGCTCGTTTACCGACTCAGTGCGAGGTGACAATGTAGGAATAGATTAATCGGTAGTAATATAGGATAGTCGTTCCTTCGTCTTCCCTCGCCCACTACGTCACAGTAGTAGGCTGGAAGTAACCTTCACAGGGTCGCCACGTCATGTTTTATTGTTATTTGAGGGTTATCCATTTTTATACACACTTAGTATTACAACTTCCTGGCAGTATTTAAAACACAGAAATCATGCACTGTACATCGTCGTTCAACACAAAGTTACGAAAGAATGTTACGTTAAGTTCTGAATCGGGTTGAATTATTCGTATTACTTGAACAAAACATGCTCGGACGTCTTCACGAATGTTGTTAGTTATTAATAATATCAAAATTCACTCGTCTCGGTTCATAATAAGTGACGGTTTTCATTTAGGAATATATAAGTGTATTATTTCATATAGATTCAATGTAGATCGGATCATGGATGGCGGTGATGTCCCGTCGGACGATTAGGTGTCAATATTGAGAACCAAAGTAATACGATGCTGTCACGCAATGAGAGTGAAGGGCGTACATATATACATATATAGGGAAGTATGGCAATCACAATAAAGCGTGAAGAGAAGCGTGGCGTGAGAGTGCCGCGGACAGCGACGTGTTACGCGCGTGCAGTGCGCATGCGGCGCGGCCCCCGCCCCCGCCGGCCGGCCACCCCGCCCCGCGGTCACCCCGTTACACTCGCAAACCGAATTATCCTGTACCGCACATTCGCGTACAGTGGAAACATGCAGCCGACTGTTGCAGCCGCCTCGACGACCGTCCCAATGCGTCTATCGTCACACCGTGGCTATTGAAACGATTCGTGAATGTCGAAACATAGTTTCGCGGCCGAGACGCAGTGGGATGGCGGCGGCGAGCGCGCGCTCCCTGTATGTAGTGTACCTCGTAGTCCCGGGTCTTGTCGCGACACCACTGCAGCAAACGCTCTTTAATAGTGACGGCGCTGGCTTGCAGCGCGGGGTCGGTGAACTTGAAGTAAGGCTGCGACGGAGAGCCCGGGCTCTGCGGAGTCTTGGGCGAGCTACAACCGGAGCCTCGTGTTAGTGTCGGCTGCGGGGCGCGGGGAGCGACCCCGCGCTCGCGGCCGGCGCGCTCGTTCGTCCGTTAGTGCGTGCGCTCGCATCCGTGGGCCCTCGTATCGCCGCGGTGCGCGAGTTAAAGGCGATGGACGGGATCTCTCGTTATTTACAAGAATGTATTAATATCACGTGCTCGTTCAAAACTCAGTCCACTATGTTAGAGCGACCGTCGCAGCCGGCGGTTCGTCGCGAATGGTCGACGGACGATACGGCGTCGGCGAGGCGGGCCGCGCGCGCGGAGCGTCAATGATGCTTCTCTGTTTTATGATGAAGCGACTAATACATGTGTTATGAAATGAATATTGGGATAATTTGAATATTTACTCGCTTGTACCTATTCCGTATCGGTATCCGTTATCCGTGGCTGCCGAAATAAATAAATAATGTTGTATTAAAATTAGATATAAAGCAAAAGAGTAAAGTAAGACGTCCATGTATCGCGCCGCATTGTAATGTCGTCCGACTGGGATCGTACGTAGGGGTGGCTGGGAATACAATCGTATACTTTGTATTTGAGTGCGTCTAGCTTTCGCGTCGAGGGAGCGTCGCGCGGCGGCGGGACTCACCTGGGGGTGTTAGTAGAGTTCTGTTTCTCGAGCTGGCGGAACTTGGCGAACGGCGACACGGGCTTCGGCGCCGGCCGAGTCATGCTCTCGATCACTGTCGACACGGTACATTCATAAAAACGTTTTCTACACATGTAACGAACCGTGCAGCAGACCTTAACTACGAGTGCGGCCCACCTTTAGAATTTTTAATAGTGGTGGTGGTGGTGGTGCTACTGCTAACCGTTTTCTCCGATGAGTTCCTCCTCGCGCTCGATGACACGGTCGTCACTTCCTCTTCCTCTGTAACCGAAAGGCGAGATGTAACGATATCGGCGGCCGCGACCGGAGACACTAACGGGAACACTTGCAAAACAACAGCAAGACAACACGATGATACTTAGAAGCTATTAGTCAAAATAACACGGTTACGGGGCGCGGTGAAATGATGTCGGAGGTTACGACGGGTATATACATCGGCGGGCCGGGGCGGGCGGGGGGCATGCGGCGCGACACAAGCGGCTGGCAGCCCACACACACACGACTCACGCGCGTCTCGCTCGTCTCCCGCTCCTAACTAGTGGAATGTGCGCTACGAGAGCGCCGACACGAGGTCCTCGAATGCGTCGTCCGCGTTGCTCTCGTCCAACAACTGCAGCTCCGCCACCGTCGGCATGGTGCGGCTGCGGCCCAGCGCGAACGACTGCGGCGTCGGCGCCGGCGCCGGCCGCGCCCCGCGCGGGCGCCGCGTCGGCGACGCTCGCCCGGAGAAGTACGCCTCCACCGTCCGCTTCTTCTCGGGGAGCTCCTCCCGCGCGATGCCGCCCTCGAATAGCTTCGGCACCGCCAACAGGTGCATCGACTCGGTGCGCGCGACCACCTTCCGGGAGGACGGCGACTTCGGAGCGAACTCGGCGAGCCGGTGCCACGAGCCGGAGCGGGCCGGCGGCGCCGCGGGGCTCGAGCCGCGGCTGCCCGGCGACTCGCTCGAGAACACGGACTCGCGGGAGGCGGCGAGCGCGGGGCTGCGCGGGCCGCCGGGGGACGGGGGGACGCCGTCGCAGTCTACCGCGGGTATCGGGCGGGTCGGTGAGGGGCCGTGCGGGGGAGTGTGGCCGTTCTGGGCGGAGTGCGGGGCCGCGAGCCGTACCTGGGTCCTCGCGGCCTCCCGCTTCCTGCGGTCGATCTGGCCGATGAGCTCTTGCTTGGGCGAGGAGAGCTTGTCGAGCACCCCTCGTAGGCTGTCGGCGGCGCCGCGCGTGCGCACGCCGGCGGTGATGGTGGCGGCGCCGCGCACGGGCCCGCGCATCACGCGCGTCTCCACGCTGCCGTGCTCCGTGGCCGCGCCCGCCCCCGCGCTCTCCGAGTGCGCGGCGTCCCCGTTCTGATACAGCGGCGGTTTCGGCTTACACGGACTGGTCGGCGTATTGTGCATGGTCGGTGAGGTCACGTAGTCGTGGGAATTGCTTTCGTTCATGACCACATCCGGTAGATAGTCCACCTTGTGAGCCTTCGCCTTTTCTATGTCCGGAGTCTGTTGCAGTGGAACGAACGTGGATGTCATGTTAGCGGGAGTGTAGTCGACGATGGTATACGCCGGTGGGACGGGGGGCGCGGGAGGCTTCTGATAAGGAGATTCGTGATAGCCGTTCGTCATCGGCTGGCATCGATTTTTTTCTCTGATTTGTTTTTCATAAAATTCTATTTGCAACTTTTGAGCGTCTATTTTGAGCGGATACCGTTCAGGGCTGCGGGGCGTTTTCGAATCGTCGATTTTCATGACGAGCTCGGGAGCGGCCAAGTCTTTCTGGCTGGGTATTGCTTTGATAGGATAGTTTTGAATTTGCGGAGGCGCGTGAGTGGGAGGCGTGCGTGGGTGATAATTATACGTCTTTGGAAGTGGTGCCGCTTGAGATTCAATATTATCGTTTTCAAATTTGGACGCCGCGACTCCCACCGATTTTTTCAATTTACTGCTATCCGATGTCCACGGTAGGTTCGGTGCTGGCGGACTCGGAGCGAAAGATTTTGGCGTGACCGGAAAACTAGACGGATCGGCGACTGGCACTGGCGAAATGGGATTACTAGAAGAGGGCGGGCTCCAAATATTTAAGGGCGCAGAAGTGGGGGATAAAATTTTGTTTGGTGGCTTAAATGCCGACATCGGTGCGTGAGAGAACTGATTGACGGGAATGGGTTTTGCAACGAAAGGTTTAACTGTTACCGGTTTAGTTGGCGACTGAGGCACGTTTGGGATTTGAGATATTGTCGGGTAACTTGGCGGCGATGGTACAACATTTGGTTGTTTTTGTTTAGTCGGAAGTGATGCTGCAGGCGGCGGCTGATGGTTCATTGGTGGTGGTATGGCTTGTTGCGCCGGGTGTCTGGCCGGTGATGGTAATCGAGCAGGTGGTATTGGAACCTGGGTTCGCGAGGAGTCCTTCCGTTGTGATACCCACGGTGGTTTTACAATTTCTGGAGTAATATCGGCTAAAAACTTTCGCGGACGCGTTACAGTAGTCGGATTATCATCTGACATTTGCCAAAATCGTTTCGCGGAGGATGCACTCGACGACCTGCTCTGTTCATCGCGCTCGCGACTTTCAAACGTATTTTTAATATTTCCGAATCTGTTACTCCAGTTAGCCTGCACGTTAGCCGGACTATTAGTTTGATTTTCGTTTTTCTGCATGAAGGCTAAAAACTTTCTGTCATTTTCAGTCTGCGGTTTAAATTCTGGTATCGCAGGAGCCCGTCGAGTGTTCTCGTCGTCTGTGTCGCTATCCATTCGATAAGAGCCAAGAGAGCGACCGAAATCAATCGTGTTGGCTCGCTTCATGCGCACTCGTTTGTTAACACTAAATCTATTGAGAGGTTTAGGTGTATCCTCGGCCAGGGGCGGGGCTGCGAAATTGTAAGTCGGCGGTGGAGGGCGATAAAGCGTTCGCTTGGCTTCTTCGGCGACTTGTTTGTTTTGTGGTACAACGGTGGGCCGCGCCACAGGTACGCGCTTAATCGGTGCTTCCTTTTCAACTTTTGTATCGAATTTGTTTGCTATTGCGGCGATTCCTCGCCTCGAGTCCGAGTGCCAGCGCTCTGCCGCATACCGGGTAGGTTCCGGTTGAGGCGCGTCGGCGATCGAATGCCTGAAAAAGTCGGGCTTCTTCGGAGCCGGCGTTCGTCGCTCTACGATGCGCGCATCTCTATTCACTTGCGGAGTAACTTCGTAGCTGGCGGAGTGAGCCACGGGCGGAGGCTTCTGCCGCGCGGCTACCGCATCGTGGAAGCTGACGTGCTCATCGATGCTGTCCTTTCTTTCGGGAGTCGACGGCTCCTCCGCGCTGGGAACCGTGGAACAGTTGGAAGCCGTTCCCGAGGACGACGCTAGAGGTCTGAGAGATTCGACGGGTTCTGCTCCTAAAGCCAGTTGATCTCTATCTACCAGTCGTCGGGCTTCCTCGAGCTCCTCGTGGGTGACTCCGACGGTGTGTCTAGCCGCGCGACTACGACGGCGCGGTTTTCTTTTACAGCCATCGAGTCTGTCGGCGGCGTCCAGCGCATCCTCCAGCCTGTCGGCGAGTGTGAGCAGAGCGCGCGCCTGCGGGTGCGCGGTGGGCGGCGCGAGCGCCTGGCGGAGGCGCGCCAGCGAGCGGCGCACGTCGGCCACTACGTCGTGCGAGGCGGCGCCCAGCCCGGCCAGCAGGCGCTCGCCGCCGCCGTGCAGCAGGCCCTGCAGCAGCGGCAGAAGGAGAGACTCACCGCGTTCTCCACTCGCGTCGTCGCCGCCTTCGCCGCCTCCGCCGGCCGCCGCCAGCGCATCCGTCACCGCACTCGCACATGCTGAAATATTTTATTACACTGTTATCCGAGTGCAAAATACGTATCTGCGTAGGATAAACGTAAAAAATAGTAAAAAATAATAAAAAATAGTAAAGCCCGTTTCCTGCTGTGGAAACGAGGAATAAAGAATTTCCATCGAGTACGTTCCTCATAAACGTCTTCCGCCACTTCTGCCGCCATCGCCATCGTCAATGCGCGGTCGTCTACTAGTGCTGCTATCAATTATTTATTATTCTTGTGATATTATTATAAAAGTTTTTCCGCTCGTTTAATTACTAAATACAATTACAAATATTATTGATCTAATAATCGCTAGTGATAAACAAACAGATGTAATAAAATATTGAAGTAGGTCGGTGCCACTCACCCTCCTGCTCGGCCATGAGGGTGCGCAGGCGCGCGCGCAGCCGCCGCCGCTGGTCGTAGTCGCCGCACTCGTCCAACTGGAAAGCGCCGTGTCGGGTTTATACACTTCGACCATTGGCACAATAAGGTGTGACGGTCACTGTTTACAATCACTACAAATCACGTACGTATTTAGTATCAAACTAGACACGTGTCTATTGTTTTCACGGTTCAGCCGCTGAACGCGCGACCAAAACACCTTAGACGTAGCCTTTATGAAGTGTCCAGCAATAGTGATAAAAGTAGAAACGTTGGAAGGGAAATATCTAGATAGCCGCTCGAACGAACTAAGGTGATAACCACTTTTTAAATATCTAAAAAAATATTTCTTGTATATATTTAACAATAAAGCATTCTTAATATAGGTTAGATAATTATAATTATTAGACAACGATAATACTTACGCGTAACGTTTGCGACATGACTTTTGTTATTATTTAAGTTTATCGTTTGTCGTTTATGATTTTTTGGTGTTTAAATGTAAGCACGGTTGACTAGTTGAGTGCGCACAAGTACAACGGTATATTACAAACATTCGGCTTAGAACCACGAGAGAGCTCACAAAGGTGCACTTTCGCGTGTCGCGCAACGCGTTCGTAAAAGTGCAGTCACCACAAGGGCGCGACCGACGCCGGCCGCGCGGTGGAGATGGGCCACATTTGCGCGGTTTCGGTGTCTATCGCTAACGCCGGCGCGGGCCGGGGAGCGGTCGGAGGCGGAAGCCGGAACTAATTGTTCTTCGTTGGACCGTTTCAAACGTCCGAGCGGCGCGCTGGACACGCGAGTAATATACGACGTTTCTTCGGCAGATAACAGGCACCACTGTGCGATGTGCACTTTCTACTGTGCTCGTTATAATTGCTCGGGACGACTGATTTGTGTTAGACGTTGTCTCTACATGTCTTTTGAAGGTCATTGCCCCGCAGCGGAGACTATTTAGGAGGGCCTGATGACAAATATTACAAATATATCTACAATGTTTCTTATTTGTGTCATTGTCTTTCAAATCGATATTAACAATCATTCCTGAACATATCTTCATGATAGTGGTTGAAACGCAATGCAATCTACAAACAATAGTAAAATAACAAGTAATGAAAATCGCTATTGTTCAGCGTCTTCGCCCGCTACTTGCACCAGGTCTGGACGAGATTCTCCTGTTGATGAAGCGCTTTCACACGCAGCGACCGGCGGCACTCGCCGCGTCTCAGGATGTCATGTTTCATGGCAGGCGTATCCATAAATTTCGTAAGGTCTTATACGAAACATGTATCACGTTAAATATGCAATACTAGGTACTAAACATACGGTTTTGAATTGTTATACATATCTAAAATCATATTTTAATTGACATAGTTATTTTAATACCCCTGATTATACCCAGAAAATATAGATTGATCGCAACAACTCCATGGAATCTTTAAACGTCATGTCATAACGTGAATGTTAGAATTAAAACGCCCGCAACTAATCTAGAGCTGGTCCTGAGATATTCGATGCAATAGTGTCCTTGTGAACCTAGTATTCATAAAAATATCGGGTAAGTATATAAAATGAATTAAGGATTGAATTACAATACCTATTTATATAATATGTTTGGTGTACTGAGTTACAAGTACAGAACTAATTACCATAACAAGTGAAAAGTAATCAATGTTAGACATTTGCAGCGTGTGTGCGTGTCGTAAGCGGCGACGAGCGCGCCTGTCGCGTCCGGTGCCGACAGTGAGAGTGTTAAGTGGTTGAGGCAGCTGTCTTGGACACTCGCGCGCCCGCTCGTGGGCCACTAGCTATGTGCGTCGGGAGTGTGGGATACTGTTCGCGCTGCCTACCAACTATGTATATTGATATACACTTTTTTTGCTACTATATACTAATTCACATATTCACCATATCAATAGATTATTATATGTATTATAATATGTATAGCATTTTGGCCCTATCCCTGCGACCACATACAGAGATGTTACAAGTATAAAATCAAATGACTTAATGAATTGTTAACCTTTTGAATTCATTATGTATTAATTGACATTGCATATTACTTTAACATCCTTCACTAAAGGTGATGTGAATACAGCTGCTTTGATATATTCAAGTTCTGTGTTGCGTGGTCCTTGTCCGATTATTGTTAAGCAAACGGTGGTTAGTATTAAAGGGCCATAAGGGAGAGAGTATGACGGCACTTACGAGCTTCCTCAGCACTCGCTCGTCCCAGCACTGCTCGAGGTCGAGCTCTTCCCCGCGGCCGCCGGAGCCCGCCGAGTCGCCGCCGCGCTGCACGCTCTCCTGCTCGACAAACACATCATCTTAATAAACACGTACATTGCTAGTATTTGAACGATGTAATGGCAGCTCGCTAACACTAATGCGTCGCGCGCGCAAGAAATATTAATAGACTCGCATTTTTCGTAAGTAGCGGTGCATAAATTTAGACGAATGCACCCCGGAGCAAAACGACTACAGTATTTTAAGTGCCCGAGGACGAGCGGCCATCCTTCATGGGTTTTATTTAGTTTTAGTTTATAAGCAAAAAGAAGAAAGACGAAAAAACAGATGAAGATCTCAAGCGTCGCTTACCACTGACATTCTTCTCATTCAAATCATATGTCAGTGCCATTTGAATAGTCTAGTTACATGAAAAGAGTAATACTAGTGATGTATGGTAGTTGCATGACATCTGCGTATTTACTATTAGAGGTGGGCAGGCCGCGGCCGCCCTTCAGTAAGACAGTTTTATTTTTGACGTGGACATCTCTTGACGAGTGAATCATGAGAACTTCACCGGGTCGTTTCGTGTATCGATGTAAGAAGAAACCACTTTCTATTTATAAAATTAGAATTCAATGTTAAAATAGTTTCTCCTCGACACACAAGCTAAAATAAATTGTTTAGTTTAGAATGGGTCTCTATTTCTCTGTCGCTCGCTCCATGAACTGTGACTTCGGCGCTGTCATAATATTATGGAAGCCCGTTATTACAGAAGGTAAGGTGATGTGTGTCTAAAGCACAGTACTCTTATGAATCAACTACTTATTATTCGACAATTTGGTAATTACGGTTTGATGGTCTTATAATTCTGGATTGGGTTAATCATTATTAATGCAATGACTTCTGTCTCATTCTGACGCGCGTGAAATTAAGCAGACGAGGTGTAGTGTCCATATTTTCTTTTGAGATAAACAAGTTTCAGTTTGCGTTTTAAAAACATTTTTCACCGTTCGCCTCTTTCGAATACAAAAACTACTTCGCCCGCAAAAGTGTGTCACGCTGATATGCGGTTTGCGCGACTCGGTCATGATTTTTCTTCCGCACAAAACGAAACTAAACAAATGTTCATAATACGTTCGGCAGTGGCGCGCGCGGCGGCGTGGGCGGCCGTAATCAAAACACATTGTAACAACGCCGAGCTCTATTGACCTTGAAACGCTAAATCGACTACTGTAGTAGAGCCGTTTTATAGCATTCATGAATAAATTCACATTTGAAATATACATGTTTTCCACGAAGAAACGTTCGTATGACCGTGGCAAAGTTTTAAAACATTTAACGTCAAGCGGTTTAAAATTTGTAATATATTTACTTTATCGCATTCAATATATCCAGTGTTTTTGGCAAGTCGGCATAATTTATATTTGCAGATGAAAATTACGCTTTCAAAATTGATATGGTTAGCCAGATAGATATTAACTGATAGTCATCACCGCCCACTACCAAACCAAAGTCGATTTGTTTAATTCAACTCGACATTTCAATGAGCATGTTCCACAGCCAAGTGGTAAGATATGCGAGATTTGTTTTTTTTTTACAAAAAGTTACAATGCAGCGGCGGCGCGGAACGCCCGGCATTTCTTGCGCCGCCGCGTGAGGAGCCGCCCGCGTCCGGCATCCGGCATCCGGCATCCGGCATTATTTAATTTGGTCCGGCATCGCTGCTCCTTGGTGTTTTGTTAACATTCCCTTCTTAACTTATTTCGGCAGTATTTTAAGCGCGACATATAATAAAACTGTCTATTGTAGTAAATTAGTTGCCCTGTGGATTGCCATCATATTTTGTGCGACGTCAACAATTTAACTATGTATTTGCATATAATAGAAAACTTAATGCATTCGTAAATTATAGATGTAGACACATCTAAATACATATGTACATTAATGTTATTACTACTGATGTTTGTTTATATATAATTGTTAGTTTTAAATAAAAATACTGTAGGTTGTAAAATACGATTTAAACCTTAGATAACATGAGAAAAGGGTTAAATTTGTGATATTGAATTGTATACGTGTAATCGGTAATGAATAAAATTAAATTATACTTCTGTACCGTCGTACCAAGCTAGCAATGATGTATACATAAACGTAATCGTACGATAATGTTTCGGGCATTGGAGGCCGTATTCCCGTAGGGCGCAGCCGGCAGGGGGCGCCGGGCTCCCGCCGCGGAAGCCGTCCGTCTTGCAGTTCTCCGCGGAATTCGGTGAATCACACGAGCCGACAGTTTTGTTGCATGAAGGGCGCGGTTCCCATTTCAAACGGAGACAGCATTTCTTAGTCGCAAACGTGACAAAACAACGTGAACCAAACGCGCGGGACTCTGCCGGCTATTTACTCCCTGCTTTGTATAAACTCCTTGTAAAACTATAGCATTGCAAGATTTTGGATGCCGGTACCTTCTATGGTATATTGAATTATATATCTTGCATACAAAAAATCTGTTTATTGTTATCCGAAAATTTATAATATATGTACCTACTTACGTTGCACGATAGTGAGCGTTGAAAAAATGTGTCTCAAAATTGATTGCGTTAGAAAGTTTCTATGTATTTCGGTGTTTATGTATAAGTGTATTATGTGGGGAGTTGTTGCCTGCAAGTCTCGACAGTGAAAACAGTAATCATTCTTTCATATACCGATACTTGCGCATGACATTTGCTGCCGAGAGCATTGGCTGTTCGTCGCGCACCAACATTAACATTTGACTACTTAAACAGAAAACACTCATTGACATACATCTTGAATAAAGCGGAGTGTTCCGTCACGTCGTTGCGAGGTTCATGCAACTGTGGACGCGGCTAAAGTTCATTACGCTCGTTAAGATCAATGACTTCTGTTACAGCTCGCGTCTCGTACCTACTTGTGGCTAATGGTCAGTGTGTGACTCCTAACAGATTTTTTTATTGTAAGGCCTACCAACGTTCTTGTGAGTGATAGTAATGACTGCTGAACCTGAGGAAAGTAGGATCGATAGAAATGTGGAAATTTTAACACGAGCTCCGCTTCATCCGACATCATCATCAACATATATTTCATATAATACTTGGACAGATATTTTTATTACACGTAGAATAAAGAGATGTTCTCGTCACTAAGTGAAATCGCTAATGAAGTGCGAAGAAATGTTTATAGAGTTTAGTTACATTGTGTCGTGAGCGATACACAGGCACGTAGTCTCGGGGCAGTGTGGGATACTGATCGCGTGGCGGGCCGGTCGGGGCGTGCCGCGTCGATGCGTTTACTGCGACTCACTTGTATCGTAGTACGAAGGATGAAGCATCATCGCCTGCCGCCACTCGGCCGCCGGCTCGGCCGGTGTGGCGCGCGCTGTCCGCGGCGTGCGTTGCGCGTGCAGCCCGATATACGCATTATTGCGAAATAACCAGACACTGGCGTCATTGAGTTAGAGAAGTCGAAAATAAATGGGCAATGGTGGATGCAAGTTGTTGTATTGTAAATCGAAGGCTTGTTAATCATTGGAGGTAAATTGAAATTTACCCTAGGAAAGTAATTGCAACGATATAATTTTCAGCTATGACAGTCGATATACATACGTACACGCGTTATATGAATAGAATAGATTACAGTAAACAATTAATGAATAACAATTTGTAGCATATAATATATGTGAGTAGCTTTTTAAAAACTGTATTATTAAGTTCCAATCTTGACGACATAATTTAGAACGATTTCTTAAATATCTTTCTCATACTTAATGACCATTCTCCTTGTGTTAAGTTTATAGGAATAGGGTGGCCGGTGAAGTGGCCACGAAACCCTCGGTTGACCGGAAACGAAGTGTGAAACGATTTCGCCAGCGGAGTCGATTCCCTGTATTGTAGAAGATCAGTGGGCCACATTTTTGGCAGGGCACCGGGAGAGCGCGGCGCGCGAGTAAAAATAGCCGCGTGGTACAATGAGCCCGGCTGGCCACCTGCGGCGGGCCTGCGGTGGGCTTCGGGGGTATTTAGGAAATGAAATACACCATTACAGTACACTTAACGTGATACATAACTAGAAATGTTTTATCAACAGGCAAAATGGGAAGTGCGCTCAACAAGACTGCGAACATTAGCTGTGATTGATGGAGGTTACACAGAGGAAGCATTGTCTCTGAAGCTTTTAAATCCTGCAGAGTGTTCATCTGTACCAGTAAAGTACGTGGCGTTATGTACCGTTCCATCGGCGCGCGGCCACGCGGGGCGCGCTTGTGTTAATCGCGCCGTAAAATGAAGTGTCGACAGAGATGTCGGAGCAGTACATCTGCGAAGAGGCGTCTGTTTGTCCGACGCCAGTACTCGGAAACTCGGCTTTCGACTCATTTCAATGTAGCTTGTGTCTGAGCGATGGAGGAGTGGGTTATGAGGAACGTTTAATGCGACCGCTCGTGCACTGTTGCAGAAAGATGCTGCCGAGTCATGCGTACCCTTATATGCAAGAATTGATGAGGTGCGTCAGTAGAGAAATTGGGTCATATCTACAGGTAGGTGTTGTAAATAGTTGTAAGGGACCGCTGACAGACTAGTTTTTGGAGGATCGCGTAAGCCAGTTCGAGACGGTAAGCTGCGGCCTAGCGGCGCAGCTGGCCGGCCGCCAGCCGCCCGCGCCCTTTCCTCCGCGGCCAACTCTTCCGCTTCACCCAGTTCAGCGGCTCAATGAGCGCGATACGCCCATTGTTCATACCTGACCGGACCGCAATGCGACAACTGACAATACATTTATAGAGCGCCCGTTGCCGACCGCTGTTCGGCTGATAGTCACGCTTGTCACGCTTGCTATATCAAGTACAACGGGTTTAGAACATTTATTTAGGTTTAGAATATTGTAAAAACGTACAATTTGGAATAACTATATATTGAAGGTTTCAGAACAAAAGCTGTCTGTTCATCGTTAATATTTTTCGAAACAAGTTTACTTTGATTGGTCAGAAGTATTTTTCATAGCCACGAAGTATGCATAGATTAACCCATTACCGAAACCCAATTAGAAACTGTAAATTGTAGGTAAGTAAGTATTGACATTATAATTAAAGTCGGTAATTGGAACATAAAAACAGCTAGTCCGGCGAGCGAGTGGTTTTATGAGAGCGGAGCGAATAATTCGCACTCGTCACACCTGGCAGCCGGTGCCGCGCGCGCCGCGCCGCCGCGCCGCCGCCGGCACGCTTCATGACACTTAAACACTAATTGTTCAGTTACACGAGGCGATTGAAGTTTCAAGAAGATTTAAAAGTAATCACTTTTTATAACATCACATACAATTACGGTAAACTGACAGTAACAACCAAGCCTGCTCCTAAGTAATAAGTAAGTAAATTCTTCATTTTGAAATTTACGACGTTTTATTTAACCTGAAATGCGTGACGAGTTTTTTAGTACCGATCGACTAATATGTCTAATATATTATTATCCAGTATTCGTCAAATGCTCAATGGTTAAATAGTTATCAATAACAACTACACACCTCTACACGTCATTAGTAACGCTATGTAGCTCGCACGTGCGCGCCGCTAGCACCGCCATCCATAGCGGGCTAACACCAATCTGTCTTTCACTTCCACAGTTTAAAAACTAGAGGCAGAGGAAATTGCACTTGTACTATCTCACTGGCCGCTAGGGGGAGCTGGCTGTCGACTCTCGTGTAAATTTGAATGATAAATTATAAGCAGCCATGAAAGAGAATTCGGTAATCGGTGTTTATACTTCAACTGTGATTCCCCCACCCTACGCTTTTTAAGCTATGTCGCAATCATCGATTATATGAGGTAATGCCTCGGTTATTATTGCTTTATAATGCAATCAATGGACGTTTTTGATATAGCGCTTGCAGCGATGACAAAAACTGGTTAACTAAAAATGGTTACGCTGGGTACTTCGCCGTGTCATAACAGTAAAACGTTGTATTACATTGGTCGCCTGACGACGTGCGACTCGTTCTAAATATTTTTATTTATTCGCCGGCCTTCTACGGCTTTATTTACAAAACAACCTCAATAGGGCCGGTCGTCGTTGATAGAGATAAAAGGTAAAGTTGGACACCGGCAAGCGGGTGATGGGGGAGCAAAAGCCAACATTGAACTGCGCGAAAGTGAGCGGGCCACCGCGGGACACTCAAATACAAACGAATCACAGCTTGAAAAGCTTCAATAAGTCTAATATAACTCCTTATTTCCCCACACGCCCTGTTTAGGTTTAGTCCGCGCGAGCCGCGATTGACGTCCGAGAACAACCACCGCTCGGGAGGATGAAGGCGCCATCGACTAGTGTATTGTTAGCCGATAACAATAACTATTGCGGCATTTATTGTTACGAATGCAATCGGTCTCCGCTCAGATCCCGCCGCCGCCGTCGGAAGACAAATTCATGGCGTCGCCTTGGATGCTATCTAAATACGTGCTGCTTCGCTTGTTGGGATAACCTAAAGCGAATTTGTGACGATAATCGCTTGTTTGATCTCGCAAAGAACGCCGCTTGCGTCTTCAATGGAGTTGCGGTATGTGCGCTCGCAAGAAGCTTTAAACCTCTTTAAAAATCCTCGTATCCGCGTTGTGAACACACTTTACATATTTTCTTTAGACGCTTGTAAACACGGTTTGACATATAATTTCACATAAATAAATGCTGTAAAAAATTCATCAAGGATTTCACAATTATAATGTAGATAGATAAATAGTCTGTTAGATGAGATGACAGTGGCGCTGTGAGTCGGTCTCGCATTGTCACACATGCGTGCAACCGGAAGTATATTCACGGTAACGATACTAATTACATGAATACAGAGCGCGGCGCGCCGCGGCGATTGCGCGGTTCTTGCCGCTAATTGCCTGTCAAATCACTAATTGGAGCGATTTATATGTTACCAAATGAGCACCGTGTGATATCACAC
>DWQT01001429.1:0-16821 GCA_018244895.1 Myscelus amystis hages
AGTAGCTTGGATCACGTAATATCGCATTGTGTATATACATATATATGTATGTATGTAGCTTATCATAATAGTATGTTTAGTCGCTAGACTCTTCAAATGTTACGAAATATTAATTTTTATTTGTCCTCTATGAGGTTATACGACTTTAATATGCAAAGTAAGTTGCTATCGTGACAAAACATGTGTTACCAAATATGGTAATTTCTCGGATATAACCAAAACAAAAAAATTATGAAAGAGTATACGAAAATTTCGAGGAAAAACTGCTCAAAAATAGATCCAACATAAAAAAATCAACATTGAAACCCGACTCTGCCACGACCTTATGACATGATAATAAAACACGGTTTTGTTACAATCTACATTAGATTGGCACAATGAGGTTGAACGATAATCATGATCGCACCTCTTTCGTGATAAAGTAAAAACAACAATGCGACACTTTTACGAGATTTAAGTGCTAATCCAACAAACAAAGGAAACGCATATTTTTACGTTGGCGAGGTGGCGATAAACAACAAACTTACAGTAGGCGGAGTGGACGAGGTGCGGATATAAATCTCACGCCAACCGCACAGTTGGATGAATCGTTTTATTTAAAGGCCCCGATTCCAATTTGTTGCGAATCCTAATATAGTAGGCACCAACTGTTAGTAATGTGTGAATTTTCATTAGGATCGGTTCAACAGTTTTGGAGTCCGTATACTGTGACAGGAGATAACAATGATAAATTCGAGGTTGCAGGTACAACAGAACTAACATTTAGAGCAGTAACATATTACCAGTGTCTTCTCGCGAATTAATAATGAGCTCGGGAGTGCTCTAAATTTTGCCAACGCCAGTCACTAGTTCCAAAATGAAACAAATAGCAATTCTCACAAGCAAAAGTTACATGAAGAGAACAATGGCGTACGAACGTATTAAATTTCAATGAACATAAAACTCGACCTCAGCCCGTTCTTGGTCCTATAAAAACATCAACACGTCATTTACGTGCAACAAATGTATTTAATGTAATGGAACGAACATTGAGCATAAGAATACGATGAGTTACAAGGAGATGATGAAAATGTAGGAAATCAATTTGAAAATCGTTGTGGGAGAATCAATAGAAGAAATAATCGGACCGATGCCCCGCGAGGAAACCGGAACATGCTGTAGCAATAGAAAAGCACACAGAATCACGTAATACGTTCCTAGATAGCAAATCTTAGACGAGCGAGCGAATTGATAGGAAACATCAACAGTGTAATAGTTGGACGCTCGCGTTGTTGCTACGGCAAACATTTATTTGACCCGTTTCTGAGATAACAACGGAGTTACTACAGCTTCTGGCTACTACATATTGTTTGTTGCTGGTAGGTCTATATTCGTGTAACAAATTGTTGAGCATTGAGCGATGGAATGTCTATTGCATCAAATAGCACCAGCGATTTCGTCTCTATAATTATTTCTATTAATATCATTACTTTTTATAACATTAGTATTATCGATTCTTTTTCTTTACACAAAAAAGTGTGTCGCAGTGACGGGAGATTTGGTGACGAAGGCAAATGGAATGAGAAAAGATAAAGGAGTATTAGAATTGAAGTCGTCATAATTGTGCAGAAAATGATAGCGACAGAAAACCATCAATTGTAGTGGTAGCATAAAATGTCGCGAGGGCAAACATTTGCTCGCCCTATTTCTCGAAAAACCAACAAGATTCTTCAACGCCGTCGTCTGGTCGTTTCGAATTAAGCTACCGAATGAACCGAGAATATTTACAGCATCGAACTGACGCTATGAATTCCTAAAAGCTTCTTTCTCCATTAAAAACCCTACCACTGAAGTATATTTCGATTGAAATTCACAACGACATCGTCAATATTGATTCGCTAATGTTTATATGGAAACTACGTTCGTATACTTTTCATGTTTATGTAAATTTAGATATACTACAAAATTCATTCCCCTGTGTCTACCGCTGAAAGAAAACAGCGTGAGGAAAACTTGCCCACGAAATTTTACGTACCTATATAACATTTTCTGTGGTATGTGAAGTCTGCCAATCTTCATTTGGCCAGAGTTAAGTTAACTTTAAAATACGATTGAGTGTGAATGTTGATACTTCTAAAGAGACGATAGTGATTAATAATTTAGTCATAACAACTATACGTAGGTACTAATATAGAGCGTGACATAGCGGGAACTGTAATAAAAATTATATTCACTTAGCAACAATCGGCGTGCCTGTGTTATTTGATTACTCGTGCTCCGCCCCCGTAACTACTACATTCGGTAGTAAAATCGTCACGGTGGGTACATTTAATAACGGTTCAAATAATCGTCGTAGTATTGAATTAAATTTGATATATCTAGTACCTACTATATGTATTTAATTTACTATAATATACATATATGTATATCTATAGCTATGTCAACGTTTCTTAATGTATCTTAACAATTAGCTGCGAATGAGCAGAGATTTAACAACTCAAAACGAATTAAGGAAACAAAAAAGTCATAATACGTATGCTGGTTTTCATCTGCAAATAGTTACCATCTTACGAGTAAGGTAGCATTAGTGAATGGGCTGTCGCAATGAATTAAACTGTAGGAGTAAGACTGGATGTTTACGAGGCGGAACATCGAATTGGTGTACCTACCCCAGTAAATCTCGGCCGCTTGACAACAATCGAGGTAAATTTTATACCTATTGTATAAATCTATATAAATTACAATGTATCAAAATTCATGTAACGACTAACATTACCTACATAATTATGAACGTCTTTATTGAACAGAGAAAAAAGTTAATAAGGCAAATCTTATTATCAATAATTGAGCTATTGGTCATTTTATTAGACATGATTTAATCTGTCGTACTTTTGAAGACTGATGCATTTTCATTTCTACACACATTTAAATAAAAGTTCAAAGACTATTCTTTACACAAAGTTTCATTTATATGTTATTGCTACGAATATTGCATCAAAAACTATATTATGTATATTTTAATTTTAGTTCTTATTATTTTCAACGCATAATTTTTATTCCTCGAAGTATTTGGGTGACGGACAATATTTTTTCAACTCTCATTACTTATTCAGTCCATGTGACATTTTTTTTCTTGGTAATTCTTGGCATTGGATCATAAATCACAAGTTTTCGGGTCAAGCAAGAATAACACGAGGCAATATAATCAAATCATCGCTCAACGACGACATTGTCACTTGATAAAGCCAAAAAATACAAATGTATTAATAATAATCCCTCAAGCCGACTAAGTTTCGAGCATATTTCTCAGTGCTTTATTTGCGAACACGTTTAATTACACGAGTTATGTTCGTGCTTGTTTACGGTCCCAGCGCCGCATTGTAAAGTTTGATTAAACCCCACCCACGCTTCTAACAACCACAAAAACCCCCTCACAGTGAATACACAAAATCCTATTGTTATCAAACAACAAACGAAAACGGCAGCTTAAGGATTAAAAATTAAAATTGCCCGTTCACTTCACAAGATTTAAAGCCAGAACAGGCACAAAAAAACATTATTTATTATTTATAATTCGTGTAGGTAAAGCAAGCGTTAGGATGAATAAACCTTTCATGGGAAGTTAAATGAGTCCAAGAGAAAATATACATATTATGTACATACATAGTTATACTGAACTAATATCTTAAGACGATTTACACTGCGCCGTCAATCTGATCGCTACTTAGGCAAAACCGGTGTTATCAGACTGTTTATAAACTGTAGATTTTAGAAATGTATACATGTATTACAATTCGAATGCATAAATAGGTACTTGTTTTACATAATTACACGAATACTTATAAGTATTTATTTTTATTTTGTGACAATCCGCACTGATGAGAGGAAACTCGTGAAAAAAAAAATGGTACATTACAGTGATCTACATAGTTACCACCCAACTAGGCGCCATACTATCAAATTGTATTCAAACGAGGAAGCGAACGTCTTAAGCCGTACGCGCGGTGAAACACTAATTCGTATTGAAGGACCAGGCGCCGCGCACGTCCTTTAGACGGCTTGGCGACGTGACTCATTGTGCAAACCCATGTTTACACTGGACACATGTCGTGTGTCATGTTGTGGCGCTGCTCGGAATTAATATCACGAGCGGCTTGTATGAGCGGACGAATAAACATCGGCCTGGAGAATAACGTAGGGTAGTATTTCTAGCTGTACCTTTAAGCAAATAGCAATAACGTTTTTAATGTTCACCAGTCAGATATGCGTCTGATCCGTGCTACGTAGTGGCAGCCATGTGGTTTAAAGTTGAAATTTCTGAGCAAAAACGTATTTCAAAATCTAGAAATACATTTATTGAGAGCTCAATAGAACACAGCATAGTATATTTGGTATGGAAGCCTATCATATCCCGATCATAGGAGCGTCCTATAAGAGGATGATAGCAATGTATGCGAGACGCGTGCTCCTCCGGTAGAGACCTCGGCGACGTGACCGACGTCTTCCTGAAGGCCGGCACTCATAAGGGACTTTCTCGATTTACACATTGGAAAGTATGTATACCGACCATACCGCTCCATGCATGATAATATCTATACGAGTATGAGAGGATTAAAGCTTGTAAAACGAATATGATAAAACTTTTCGAACAATCTACATATTCCATTTTCATCAACATCCAAAAGACACAGGTAAAATATTTTTTCCGACACGCACTTCTATTTAAGACCTACGCTTAGATATACCTAGGCTTCCTATGAGTCGATATCGCGACCAAATGCGAGTCATATTATAAAAAAAGTACAGGTTAGCACATAACTTAGGTTACAATTAAATAAAAGGATAATCGCACTCACCGGTTTGTCCGTATGCGAAGATACACGCGTTGTAGCCGTCGAAGGCGTTGTCGAGGATGTCGCGGCCGAGGCACTCGAACACCGTCTTCTGTGAGGCGAAGTGGGGCAGCGACGGCTCCAACGAATAAAAGCAGTGGTCGAACGCAAAAGTCTTTGGTTGTTTCCTGAAAATACAAAATGATATTTCACCAATGGACATCTTAAATTGCATATCAGTACTGAATTTCTATTTTTCAATTCAATATGTATTTTTCAGTTAAACTTAGAAATAAACAGTTTTTTTATATGTTATTTATATCGTCTATTTATGTTGTTATATACGGCTAGATATAAAAATACCTGAAACGTTTTTAAGTTTATCTTTAAGCTTTTACTCTGACACAAACTCAAAAGTAATTAAACGAAAAATAAACTTAAACGAAGGTACTAAATAGTTTATCGAAGCGTATTTTCTAATGCCTTGATTAATCCATAATCCAATTCAAATAATTATCACCAGACAATCGACTTTGCCGAGCGGTCTCCAAGTTAGATTAACTGAGACTAATATCTTTTTAAAACAATCTTTGGTTACTTATTTTTGTGTTACTAATTATATCACACTGTAGATTTTTGATTTGTAAGTGATCAACGATATTATTTAATATTAATTTTACGTCATTTATTTCATTTCTTTAATCAATAATTGTTTTATTTATTTGACAAACGAAAATTTCTACAAACTCTACTAATCTCTTACAGAAATTCGAGATTTGTAGCAACAAGAAGTATTTTATCATTATCAACATACGTAATTACCAACATTAGCTTTAGAGAAACATTCGCAACCCGTCCACGTACACGCAAAGTACCATCAGTCAATGAAAACATCGAATTTCCAGAAACATCGTTCACTAAAAGCGTAATTTGGGCGAGTTTAATTAAACTATTATACCTTAATGGCTGTAGCCTCTAATTGGTGGGGTGTGGTGTCAAATTGAATATTGAACATTATACACAGGTATATTCCTTATAGTCGTAACGAACCACGTTTCAAGGAGTTAAGTACCAGAATTTCTTTTTAGTTACAACTGAGGCACATAATACGAAAATCTAGGTTGATTGTACCAATGTCTAAAGAGGTAGACAGAGATTACCGAATGTGAAATATCCAGAGTCTTTTGTTGGTTTGCTCGTGTTATTATAAAGTTCATACGCTAATACGTCGATTGATAAAAGTGCGCTAATTAGACCCCCCTGCTACGACACGCAGCGCGAATTAAACCAAGCCATCGGCGGCTGCGACGCGCATTGTTGGAGCACCCTGGCGGCGCAATTAATCATCTGCCGTTTAGTTGCAAATTCCATACAGCAATTAACGAGGGATATATTCCAACAAAGACATGACTGGCGTTAAGCAAAGGTTAAAAGGGAGAACACCAACGATCCCTGCGGCAAAATTATGTCGCCGAGTAAACAATATTAATGGCTTTCATTTTTTTAAAGGTCATTTCTACTTATTATATTGCTAGACACTAAATAGTAACATGTCGCGACTTAACCGATTCAAAATGACACGCTTCTAGTGTCACAAGCAGCAAGTGATAAATATTGATGACACGCCTGTCGTGCCATCTGCAGCGAATCGGTTAAAGAACTAACATACTCATCGAGGGTATAAAAACACTTCGTCCAAGTAACACCTATACTGCACATCCATACCGGTATACAGCAACGTTTCAATTCTTTTATCCAAACTAAGACAGCAGATTATCTAACTTAGTGTTTGCAAGCAAGAGCACAACTATGAATGACCCCGGATGACCCTTCCCGCGCGTGACTGAAAGCGAAGGCTAAACTTGTAACATAGTATCTTCAAATACGACATTTAAACTAGGAATCGGCTATAGATCGCCGATATCTGACTGAAACAATGGCGAGACTTGAGCAGAAAAGTTTCTGTCATTACTTCGAAGAAAATTGTTCAATTCATAAAGTTGAAATTGGATTTTATACAATGTATTAGGCTGTTAAGAGCAATTGGTATTTAAAAATAGCACGATACCGCTAACGTTACGGCTATTTGCTGCCAAGTTCAGTAAACAAATGAACGTATACGAAACAAGAACACCAACCAGCCGTGACCTTTGAATAAAAAAAAAAGCTGAAAACAAAACGAAAATTATAAAATACTACACAACGGCAAATACTGAACAACTAAGTTGATAGCTAGTATAAAAAGAAAACAATTTGGGTTTTTTTTTTTATAGATAAAGCCATAAATTGTTTTCTTAGTAAAAGAAACTGAATGATGAATGAATCGGAGAGCTCGGAAGCTGTGAAACAACTATATTTTCCAGTTTCTTTCGAGTCGCCTTTGTCAGAGTAACCTTCGTGCTCTCAGTTAGAATATATTATAAAGATGAATGTATAATAACATGGCTTTGAAACGATGACGTCATAAAAGCGAGAGAGCCTTGTGTAATTAGTGTTCAGCGCAAGCAATTAGTGCCTAATTATAATATTTTTTCTATTCCTTAACATATTTTATACTATAGCTATGTATATGCGAAATGAGCTTGTACAAAAACTCATTCGTTTCATTGATACATATATTTTTTTTCCGGTGCAAGTAATTAATAGGAAATAACTGTTGGCTGAATTAAATTGAACAAGCCGTCACAAGAAAAAAAAAGAGATCGCAAACATTTCAAGAGTACTAAGAAAATAGAATTTCGAATCGAATCGTAGTCGAAGATTACAACAATCATAAAAATGTTTTCGAATCTGAAATCGACTCCGCGATTGTAATTGCGACTGTCATCTCAAGGAGATAGAGGTACATATCTATCTATGAGCCTCGTACAATGACCCACTCGATAACGACCGACAGATAAACGAGCTTAAAACTTGAACGTCCCTAGAATAAAATTTGTGGATAAAATTTTAAATTGATTGCAACGTTAATCGGAGATGAAGGGCAAAGTTGTTCCACAAAATTCACTATCATCCTTATTATATTATAGAATCCTCTGTGTCACTACACTCTGGTCTCGTTGTCGTTGTCCGATGCTTGAACATTTAATTTTCCAATGGCAATTTTAAATTTCAAATGGTACACAATCACTGTTAAACATAAATAAAACCGATTTCCTTATCATTAGCCTACAATAATAAGAGTTTTCCAATCAGCAGCTAAACGAATATTTAAATAATTTGAAAATCTAACTTTATAACATGTCTGCAGCTGAATTCTCCAATTAAAAGTATCGTGTAAAGTTTGCAAGGGTGTTAGTGCGCGTGAGGTCCCGGCGGGGGCGCGCCGCTACCACGCTGGCTGGCATCCAACGCGCTGATGAAGTTTCGTGAGCAGCGGAGAGAACGTTCGCTTACTCGCAAATAGAGTACATTTTACAAAATGAGCACTCAACGTTGTATTATAATACGCGATAAAATCCACCTTATTAGCACCGCTTAACGTACTTGTAAACATTAAATACGCGTACCAGCGCTCAACCTGTTAATACGGGATTCGTAAGAAAAGCTCTTAATCAAATACAAAGTATGTATGTACCTACTTACATTTTGTATAAACATTTCTTATGAATACCCTACTTATAGTAGCAGAAAAACCAATAAAATACATTGACAATTCGACACTTTTATATTTCATTGCAACACTACACGTTAATGCGCTTAATGCAAATGCACTTGGAATGCCGCAACAAATGCATAAGAGTTATTCAACCACGATCGGATCATTTTCCATCCGGTTCACAGGCGCTTTGAGAGGTTTTATTGAATATTCTCTATATAATTCCCGGTCAATAAAAAGGTTCTTTCAGAGAATTCTGTAAGAGCAATTTTCGATGAATATAGATTAGTTCGTTTTTAAAGTCAGCCATTTTTTCCACATTCCGAAGAACCGATTCGGAAGATATACGAGTGTAATATGTCTCTCCTGTTTTTATGGTCATGTACTTTTCTATACGATAAATACAAAATGTGTCACTACTCTACTCGTTCAATATGTTGTATATTATGACAAAGAAAAGAAAATACATCCCTCTCGTTCTCTCTCTCTCTCTCGCTCTCTCACTCTCTGTCCCTCTCTCGCTATAAAGACAGCAACATCACCGTGGCTCCCATATATTGTTAACGCCATTTACTGCGCGGGCAGGCGACGATGTGCACACTCGTTAGTGTCTCGAGCACACTAATAACTCGGAACGGGAAGCAACCGGAGAAAAGTAGCATGCGAGGTGGTGAATTGAGAGATAAGCTTTGCTCACATAGAACAGGACACATAAAATTGTTACTAAATGTGTAGTTAATAATATTTGTTAATTGGTAATATTACATTACATGCGAAACAATCCAGAAAATCTCGTCAGATTGTTAATATTACACCTAATCTTATGTCATTGAAACGACGCACGCCATCCAAGTGATATATAAACGAGCAACAATCAAAACAATGATGTATTTAAACGGCGCCTCTATTGTCGTAAGCTCAAAGGCGTCAATTGTTACAACGTTAATTATGAGCTCACATTATTTTCATTGTATTGATAATAAAAACTATGATATACGCAAAAATGTAATGTAATGACAAGGATTTAAACTTATGAACGCACCAGTGTGAACTAGCCGTAGTCTCTTCTCGACGCTTACGTACTAACAAGTTCATAATGAAACGCTACCTTAGTCCTCGCGCCTCGTAAGGGCCATGCAGCGTTTCTACGGGATGCTGGGATGGTGATGGCTCTACTACGCTATTTCGTAACACTCTTCTTTAGTGTACTTTACGAATATATTCATGACTAAACGAACTTATTTTGTGCCGTTAATGTGAAGAACTTTGTATTTGGAAAGCATTACTCCTGTTAAGATGTTGTCCTCATCGCTAATTTCGTATTGGTTCATTAAGTTGGATGGACCGCACACGAGGATCGGAACCTGCAAGGAATCGCCGAAGCCGAGGAAGATGTGGAAAATAATTGAGAAGAAATTTAAGTAGACAAAGAAAATTAGTGTGATACTATGATAAAAAAGATAGAAATCGTGTCTTAAAAGAGGATTTCAAAACGGATAACAAACAACTCGATGTAAATCAATGTATTACAATATCGATTGAACAAACTTGTTATGTCCTTCTTTAACAAATTATCATGAGAGAAAAGAACCGTAAATTTTCGTATCAAATCGGTAAACATGGTGAATGTCAATAAAATTTTAATGTTATGGGATACGTTATGTAATTTTTATGGCCACATATAAAACGGTACTACAGTCCATAACAATTGACACGGACCAATTTTGTCGTAATGGTTTTTAAGAGGAAATCGAACGCCCGACATGTAGCTACATATCCAAACATTCTGGATAGGTATAGGCACGCTTCAAACCGGAACAAAGCAAATAAATTCGCTGCAAAAACCTCTCCAGGTCATTGATCTATTCGAACACAGATTGTATTTCTCCACGAGCGTATAAGCTGCCTCGTAACTTATATTATTATAATACTCGTATGTTTTAAGTACAGAAGAGATCCGCTTTATACATTTGTTTATTCTTGTTCTTTAAAGAAACAGACACGTGCTTAACCATTTACCGGCTAAAGAAAGTTGCATTAAATTCTGTCGGATTTGTACTTTATGTCAAATTCTTGTTTCTCTGTTACTCTATTTTGTCTTGTATAATGAGTATTAAGCATTCTTTAATATAACCTTCAAACGAAAGGGCTGACGACTAATAGGTATACGCACACACTGATATAGCATATTATATATTCAACCGGTTCGATTGGTAAGGAGAGACGGGTAGAGATCTACTGGCGGGGGTCAAGGTACCCTCAGTGTCTGTCTAGTTAGTGATAAATTAGTTCAGTATACATACAAAGGCACGGTCGGTACAGTTGAGCGGAGTATACGGTACGTACAAACTAGGACGAGGTTTATGCCTCAACGGTGGGTAGTTACGGCCGCTGCGAGTCTCTTGCCAAGTTGTTATTGTACTCTTTTATTATTTCTTCCGATCTGGCAAAGGATCCCATCGCTCAGCGGCTAATTGCCTGCGACAATGTATGAAATAGCCTATATAAATACATACAATGGAGCACACGCTTTTGTGAGCAGCTAATGTTTATTCGTGTAAATAACTAACTTGCTCGGAAAAGCACCGTCATCCTCAATGCGACACAACATTGCATTATTCACAGCTTCAAAGGGATCGTTATCGAAATTTGAAAAAATAACTCAGCGTGTCAATCTACGAACACGCTCACGCATTTTTCCGGTGTACTAAATCGTCACAAATATAAATAAGTGAAAACAATTAAGCACGTTAAAATATTTTTAAATATGAATTAAAGATTTTTCGTGATTAAATAACAATTAGAATCAATTTTTGTATTTGCTTTAAAAACGATCTTCATGGGATTTTTCTTACCACTTCCTAGAAAACTTTTACGAAGTTGAAGTGGAAAAAACAAACAGCGACAACGTTGAAATTGCTCATCGAAAACTAATAGCTTTATACAGCGAACCATTTTGATCCGCTATCTAATTTGAACGTAGCATTAACGTCGAAACGAAAGGTCGCACGCCACGACCGAGCCTTTGTCTGCCTTAATCCCCCAAAGTGCTTACCTGTGAGTAGAATACACGAAACTGTAATTCAATGACATTATACCCAACAGCGTTCTATACAGCTTATACATACATACATACATACATTAACATGATAAATTGGTAAATTGTACAGTAATTAAATAAAAATAAATTTATATTAAAAAAAATATTTGAGTTGGCTCACTTGACGAGTAAATGAATTAAATTGGTTTTAAAGACAGTCCATCCTTTGTGAATATAACATGAACAGACGGCGATAATACTACCCATTATCATCTGTAGTGGAGACCCGGATAAAGGGGATGAGAAAAAAAATGGCTATCTTTAAGAGATTCATTAATAAAACTGCCATAGAATGTTCTAGATGTATGATTTAGGAACCGTTTTCAAATGGAACAGTTCAAATAAATGGCACTAATTAAATAGATTACTGCTAGTGCTGTAATGTTGATTACTACTTAACGAGACCCGGATAAAGGACGAAATAGCTGTTTCTTTCTTCTGGTTCTTAACAATAGTGAGAAATGTAGAGAATATTAAGAGAATCGTAGTGTGGTGGCGTGTCGTTGGACGAAGACAGGACGACGGAAGGCTGTACAATCTCTATTGTAGAATGGCTTTTATTGGCTGCGGGCCAGACCAGACACGGCTCATAATGCCAGCGTGCTTTAAAATCGCAAAGTAATGATGTCAAGAATTACAAGTTTAACAGAGTACAAGAATATTTATAATGATTTATCTCAGCGTATTCTGTATTGAAAACAGAGTGGTATTCCGTCGTAAAGAGCCTTATTGTAATTCAAGCAATTCTTCCAAGAACACGTTCATACATCGATAGGTTGTGAAAAATAATTTTAAGCAGGTCAAGTGAATTAATATACTTTTGTAAAAAACAAACAAACAAACAAACAAACAAACAAACAAACATTGAGTGCATGGATTATGTTACAATACGCATAGTTACCGAGCGCGTCGTTACTACAAAATTTAACTTGATTCGTATTGTTTCGGTATCATTTTGTTACGAACAAACCTCCTTGACAATTTAGTACTGGTTTTCGCGCGTAGCCACCGCAACCAGACCAGACCGTACCGAGCGACACTAAACATTAATTACGCTAGTCCGCGATAACACTAACATACCGGCGACACATTTCTTAAAGTAATTTAACTTGTAACTCATTGATCGCAAACAGTGTAACGAATTCTGAATGTAGAAAACTTGTTGGTTATCGAACAGACTTATTAGGATATCATGTTATGCAGGTAGTAAACTTTTTGTAGCGAGGGATGTTAAGTGATTATTTCAGTAGGCTACCATTAAAGTGCGTTTAAATGTATACAAGTATTAATTACGTTTTATGTCTATGTATGGTGAATTTAGGAAAACATTATGTACGCTTTCTGACTGTACATCAGAGTTATATAATCATCACTTTTGTGTCTGTGTGTGTAATTAAAAACTTTCCACGTTTCTTTCTCTTTCATAACGTCTACGACTATTCTGAATTGTCGCGATCTACTATTCAATAATGACATTTATAAATACTATTCAGGTGGACGTGAGAAAAGTATCATATGTTTCTGCCACGCCCACGCCGTTACAACGTAACACAATAAAGTCTTATTGTTTAAGATAGAAATAGATGAAGCGGATGTATTGGCTTATTATGATGAAAAAATAATTAAAGACAGTCTGATGACAAGCGGCCTCGCCCAACGGTGGCGTAAGAAGGGTTGAAAAAAAAACTTTATTAAATGTTTACTGAACGTGGAATTTGTGAGAAGATAAATTATAAAAGTTTTCGGAACTCAGCTGAATGTGGCCGATAAAAGGGACATTTTGTAAATAAATCAATGTATGTTTCGAACATGTCGAGATAAGAAAACAGGAAAATAAAACATTGGAACAGCGGAGTTAGATAAAACTTCGTTGTGAGAATATAAAAAAATAGTAATAAGAAAAACAGACTTATTCTTTCATACCTGAAACTTGTTAACAATACAGATTATTATCTGGTACAGTAGAACAATCAAGAAAGATATTGTATTATAATAATGTTTAATATCATAAATCTCTATTTTGTATAAAGTATTTGCATTTTACATTCGTACTAGTTATGCAGGTATTTCGAAACCGAAATTCAGGTACAATCAGCAACTATCGCGAGTACCCTCTATGAAACTACAAGTAACTATTAGCCTAATGTACTTCATATACACTGACGTTTGCGACTGCTTTGTGGGGTTTAATTTATAAGTCAGCCATATGTAGTTTCATTTGAAAACTTATATATAACATAGCTTTTAAAACTCCTGCAATTATAAGGCACACACAGGCATTAAATTGCCTAATTTGGAATCAGATAGCCGTGTGTGGAATTGTCCTAAGATATTATTATAAGGAATGCTTTAAAGAATAATTCCATCGAAATCCATATGAAAATTTTTTCGTTTGAATCTGTTCATACAATGAAATACAAACATTATTACTGTATACTTAAAACTTAGTTATGTAAATGCAGAGGCGCGTGCCCGAATTTAAAGCCAGAGAGGTAGACTGAACTTCAAACCACTACACTACGCGTTCAGTTCACAGATGTTAGTTACATGTTATTAATGTAGCACGTTGGAAATCGGAGTGTAAGTACAAACTGTACGCCATACTGTTTACATAGATAATCATTATGCAACCTCCGGCGGATTGAGAGAGGCACACACACATACGCCAACCGAAATAGAAGTGGTAATGTGACATAAGTGGATGTATATAAAGCAAACGTGTCAATGCTAAGTGCAAGGTTTCCAGCTGAGGCCACGGGCAAGAGTTGTGACTCACGTTCCGTAAACATAGAACTTGTTTGCGTTTCTAAACTTCGTCTTTCTTTTTTTATGGACATGGACGAGATTGACAGATCGGCCGCTTCGTCTAGGAGTTAAGAGACCCTGACAACTTGATGTGGTGGGTTCGATTCTCAGCTAGGACCAACGTTTGTGTGATAATATGAGTGATGGGTGGAATGTTATGTTACTAGCTGTCCGGTTGCTTTGACACAGGCATTAATAGCCGTGCGTGGAATTTTTCTCAATTATTATTATTAATTACAATTTAGAAAGATACGAGATGACTGTTTTTAAACACGAGTATACAATATTGCCTTCAAAAGAATCATTGTCGAAATAAATGTATCTTTCTAAACAGACGTAGATACGACAGAGAAAAGAATATATGTGGATCTAAACCAAGCCTTACGTGAAGTACCTAAGTAAGCTAGATAACTTGTTTAGTGCAAAATAAGTACGTTTGCACTTAACGTACTTGTTATGCCTTTCAACAAAAGTAGCGCACTTCAATTCGCATTGAATTAATTATGATGTTGAAGGTGTATGATGGAAAAATACTTAGAGGGGTACAAATATAATAGTTCGTCGACGTTTTCGTTTAAATGAAAAGTATCCTAAGTAGGTACCGTGTGATGGACGTTGGCACTAACATATTCCATTTGTGCATCAAGGGAAAGCTCAGCTTAAAAAATCACCCAGATCTTAATGAGGAGACGAGTCCGTAAAAAAGGAGATTAAAAAATATATACAATCACTCGAGGTCATTGGTCACTCAGAATGCGATTTAACAAATACAGTATATAGTCAGATCTTATACCAATATTTCGGCATAATAGTTATTCAAATTCAGAACACAGAGGTTGAAATACATGGGGACATAGAAAACAGAAAAATGATTTTGTACATTTCGATGAGGAGATTCCCAGCGTAAGATTAAGATTGCAGTTAACTTTGCAGATCGCGTGCAATGTGCAACCGCATCGGAGCTACGGCCGCAAATTTTCAATCACTCGAAAATAATACAAGTGAACTCGAACCAACCAAAAAAGAAAAAAAAACGGAAACCGTGTAAATATTGAATAAACAAAAGGGAAAAAACATTTATTTGAGGCACGTAAGCTCCTGGGGTTTTTTATGAAATGACGTAACCGAGGAAACAGAACGTAACTCGTAGCTCGCGACAAAATAATCTTACCGTTGACGATGTTGCGAACACCGAAAGTGTCAAATTAAAACGCGACAACGCGGCCACTTGCGCAAATTAAGCTCGCCAACAACGTGATAAAGGTTTGACAGATAGAGCTGCGAAATTAGATTTATCCGCCGGCGGAGGGAAGATAAAAAAAATGGAAACAGGGCCAACAGAACGCTCGCCCCGTTGCTTATTACGTCGGTTAAATTTGCCACAAATCGAATTTGCATCCGCCGTATAACGCGTGAACTAACGTAAAGTTATTAGGGTCGAAGGTGAGAATTGGCGCTCCTATAGCGATTGCTTCATTTATACTCTCTTTACATAATTCGTGCGTAATATTTCGTTTTCATTTTCGTTCCGTTCGAACCGCACTGTTACATGAGAGCTATTCCGCGTACCGTTCGCAACATGAATCATTCAACGGGCCTCTGTACAGAGACGGGAGTTTCGTGCGAAAGAAATTTGATTACGGAAAATACATCAAGAAGTTTATTACAAACTAAAGTTTGCGTCAACTTCATTTGGGTACTCTCGCAGCGACGTGACCGGCGTTTCGACCGTGTAAATTAAAGAGCAACGATTATAATTTCCTTTGTCGCAATACACTTTAATTGGGGTTCATATAAAAATGGCAAGTTATATACTGTGGTAAACAAAACGCGACCGCATTACGGTGTTAATTAAGTCGAATTTGGCTGTGCGCTTGCAAATTTAACATCCCCACAATAGCCAAGATAACGCTTAAGTAAAAAACGAATCGCGACTTTAAATAAATGTCCCTAATACCCACAAAAAGCAATAACGGCGCTCCCCTCGCGGCAAGCAATAAGCATCGCGATGTCGTGGCCTTTATGATTACCTACTGGGAAAAAAATACTGAACGAATAATATTATATCATAACATATTATTGTTACATTTCCTTTTTCTTGCCTTTGCAGTTGTTTATTTTTACAAAGTAACGCAGTTTTTGCTGCTGTACCAAAATGCTCGAAAAAACTGCAAAAAAGCCGCATTCAAAATGTAAGTAACAATATAAAACATCGTATCTGTCTCTTTGAAATAAAATATACTTAATACACATATTATATAAGTTTGGTTATCAAATATGATACTAAATATGATAATAATGTGCGTATGAAACTACTACGCCCCAATAAGGCTCGGTGAAAATTTGAACCGAAGCGCATAAAAAAATATAACAATACAAATATATTTTAAATTGTTTCTATTGACCTCGGTGAAATGAAATTTATACATAACTAGCTTTTACGCGCGGCTTCGCTCGCGTAAAGAAGTATCTTCTTCTTCTTCTTCTTATCTTACATAGTATAAAAC
>DWQT01001430.1:0-16817 GCA_018244895.1 Myscelus amystis hages
GTTTCGTAAGTCTATCTCTTATTATTAACAACCTTAGTAGTATTAGTAAGGAACAGTATTCATAACAACTGACTATTAGGTAACTAACTTATAATAATATTACTTTCCATTATGCGTGTAATAAGAAAGACCCAATAATTCTCAACGTCAGAATGGTTATTGCTAAATTTTAAAAATTCTTTTTTACCATAATCATATCAAAGTACATTGAGGACGATTGATCCCAAGGCAACAAGCATATATTTAACGTATTTGTGGGTAATATTTTGTCTCGTTAAAAACTAACTTTTCCTTTCCCAATCAATCACACAAACCCAACAACTTCGGCCAACTAATGCCTCGACAGAGGACTTTCAAAGACAACGCTTCGGAGAATACCAAATCAGTTGATTCGAGTTATAAATATAAGATATTGAGGGTCGTTTCTCTGTAAAGGCATCACTTTTCCTTCATCGATAAACTTTCATTTACTGAATACGTGAACTCAGTCTTCTGTTCCTGAAGCGAACCTAAAATATACTTTATTAAAATGTTTGTTTATCATCCTACTTATCAAATAACGAAATAAAAATTTTGTTATTTCATTAGTATCTCTATGACAAGTGAAATTCTGTATAAAGAAAAATATAATCTTTTCATAATAGTGGACTTTATTGGATCCTTAATTGACGAAGACTTATCAATATGACTTATACATGACTTATGTGTTGAATACCTTAGTTTTAATGTGTAGTGTCGATATGATTCCGAAAGAAATGTTCTATGAAAATAAACAAGAAATTATTGCGGGGAAGATACGAGTATAACATTTATTATCGTGAAGAAATGTTGCTATCATAACGACGGCAAATTTACAAATCCCCAAATCGCTTAGCTGTGAAACGCCGTATCAAGATTGGCCCGTTTTCCCGGTTGTGAAAGTGCTGCTAATATTGTGTTTAACTAAACGAATTGAAAGCATTTCATCCAAAGGTCAACGATCTTTAATAGCATTAACAGTTAGGATTTACAATAATCTCTAAATGGTTTTCTTCTATTACTGCAAAAATCATTTGTAATAAGGCATTTCAAACATGAACGTGATATATTACGATGATGAAATACATTGTAAAAACAATTGATTTGAGTGTAAAATGGAAGAGAGATGATTGGAGAAAGAAATATCGACAGTGAAGAGCAAATTTTAGCACCACTATTCTAAATTTGACATAGTTCATAAAAATGAAGTGCATATTCAAGATAAAATATAGCACCATAAAGTAAACACTCCAAAGACAGTAGCGTTATTGGAAAACGTAATTGGATGAGAAATACCTACCAGGAGACGTGATCTCGCTGCAATGGAAAGACTTGACTGTGGAAATGCGAAAATTAAATTAAAGACGATAAGATTTATGGGTACTTAAATGTGAATTTCAAGATTATCAAAAAATCAATAGAATCTCTCAATATGCGATGTTGAATTGTTTTGTAGTATGGTTTTCGATATAAATGAATCTGTTATTTATATATGCACTGTAATTTTGTATCAATCAATTGTTTCGATCACATGGTGTGCTTGTTATAATTCCAACAGATGGTTCAATATTTATGTCCTTTGCCGATTGAAGGTGTTAAAATGAAATTATATAAAACCATTCATATCTAAGATTCTCATGACTTCTCCAATTATCGTACTAGATACAAAAGGTGTTGAATTGCGAATGTACGGTCACAGCGTGTGAAGTACAGAAACTTTTTTGGATGGAAACTCCGGCAGGTCTGGTACGCGCGTGCGTGAAGGTACGTCACGCACCGCCGATAAACCGACACGATGACGTTTACCGAGACCAGTAATAACTTTCCAAACTGTTCGCTATAACTGAAACTCGAAGGGATCGAGACGAAATTTTGTCACTAATTTGTACGCCGTAAAAGGCAAAATGTGGATTGAACTAATAACTTTGTAAGATCTTCGAATGTACCCATATTTTTGCAAATAATGGTCTTTTGTCTTTGTCGCCACAATTTATCCAAGTCCCCTTTAGGAAACACGACGGTGGGAACACAAATATTTTGATTTAATTGCCCATAGCAATGACTTCCAATTTAAAATGCTGCAGTTTCGTCGATGAAAAGACGCTTTTTTCTGCCAGCACAATTATATAAAGATTTTAAAGTTTTCTTCGATAGTTCCTTGCGTGTTACCATTTGGCACGTATCTCTTGAAAACGACAACTGAAAGCTTATTTTGACGTATGTACTGGTTGTCCACTGATCTACGCTTGCATTTAGATTACATTTAAAATCATTTCACCATGCTGTATCACTTCGGATTGGCAATGAATTTATCATATCTCAAATCCTTAGCGCAGAACCGAATAGACCAATTAGAAACGGTCTTTTACTCTCTTTGAGTAACAATAAATATGAAATGTCGGAAAAATACATACATATTATACAAACGAAAAACAGTAGTAATATTGTACCCGGTGTAACTAATTATCCGGCGGAAACTTGTCTGTAACTTGTCCGAAACCATCGCCCCTGCTGACAATATAGGGTATGGGATTACATACAGTATAGCTATAACAACATCTTAAGTTATATATATTCTTTCTTTTACGTTCAATTATAATGGCGAAGATTCTGTGAGATCAGAGACATACCTATAATATTATTGTAAATTTTACCTAAATCTCTCTTAATATTGAGCTTACTCTAATTATTGGAGCATGACTATTTGAAGATTAATTTTAATAATTTAATAAGTTCTTAGTTTGTTAGACAGCGAATAAGATAGTCTCTTGTCTAATTTGACTTGAATTTGTTAACAATTTCATTATAAAATTATTCACTACAACTAGAATGGAGGGTATGTACACGAAACAAAGCCAAGACATTAAAAATGTTAAAAGGAAAAATCAAGAAAGAAATGGATGGATATAATGTCGTAAATATTGGTCCTTGTAGCTTCAGTGCTTCTATGTGCTCATAATCTGGTAGTAAAAAAATACTGCTGATAAAATATCCAATAAGTGTCGACATTTATTTAAATCACATCGAAAGTTGCAATTCACGAACTGAAAACTTTTTAGTGACACTAATTTGAAATGTTGAAATTTGTAGTAAAACTATTTGCCATCGAAAAGCTTGCTCATATTCTTGAATTTCGGTAGGTAATGAATAAGTTTAAATCCACCATAACTCTTCGAGTTAGATGACAACTGCTGTTTCTGGCAATGAAAAGTTTGTGTAGAAAGAATCGTTAATCACATTGAATCACCAGTTAAACAATGGAAAGGGCGCCAATGAGGCATTTACAGAAAAAAAGTTAGCGGAAAATAAACTTAGCCAAAGTAAGTCAAACAACAAAACTGGGTTAATGGTTTTACTAACATAATAATGAAATCTGCTTTATGGAATTCCGTGTACCTAAATTACTGCAGATCAAGCCCAAATTATAGTCAATGTAAACGAGGATAATAAAAGTGTTAATGGCGTATTGCAGGTCCAAGAACACTAGATACAATTTTCCTCCACATTAGTGTCGAAGTAAATGTATGTCACTAAGTGGTAGTATTTGCCGAAATACGTTCAAATATGTTGAGCCTTTGGTCCAATATTAGCTGGTATATATCTGTAACTAAAAGGCAGAAACAAGCCTATATTTGTTACAGTTTGCTGTTTAATCGGAGGATCAGAGTAATTTAAAAAAACGTTAACTTAATCGTAAAACTTTACCTTAAAATCTATTTAATTGAAAATAATTGACCTGAATACAAGTTTAGTGCCGATGTTCAAAATTATATGGTATATGGATAGTTAAAAGTTTACGCATCAGACATTTGTAAGAACTTCATTGGTGTTCACAATGCACGCAATCTACTCCGTTAGGGACCCGGCGTGATGGTTATGAGTTTTCGAAATTCAAATTCGTGCATTTGCCAAGTAAGTATATTGTCTTGGTCTCGTTCGAAATGTTCGATATCAGGTTCCACAATGCCCGTCCATTACTATAAGCACTTATAACAAGACCTCTGCCCTCTGAGATATATTATAATTTCGCCAACCTTCGCCCTATAAGTCGCTCGAGGTCCGATAAAAACGGCTATTCCGGTACCCTTACTTTCTATGACCTTTACCGTTAGTGCGTTATGAAGATTATGAATATTGCTCTCATTCGAAGATGATTTGACCCTTAGTATGGGTGGGATGAAATATATTAAACATTAATAAAAAATATGGACTTGAGAATTTTATGAAATCTATGCTTGTTAAAATATTATACAAAATCTTTTTATTATTCTATTTAACGACTAACAGGCTATCTTTATTTTACTCATTTTAGCTTCTGGTTATATTCCATCCATATCCATCATTCCATCCATATCCATATCCATCATTAATATACTAGTCCTCTTTTCAAGTATAATAAGAACCTTGATAATGAATATCCAGCTGTGGCATAAAATTACCTCGTGTAGCGAGATTTAGGCTGGAGCTCATAACTTTTGCCTTGACTTTTTGAGACGTCGTATATATTCCTGAGCCACAGGGGCTTAGTGCTACCCGCCAACCATTTAAACTTTTCTGTACCTCGAGGACGACCCGAAACTTCTGTACTTACTACTCGTTCCAAACTTTCACTGCGAGGATTGTTTTTGTGGATTTCATCCGCCGTTAAATGATTTACATCGCTGATTCCGTGCAATATTCTAACCCGTTTATTTTGTAAATAATTACTCGAGGGAGCTGAGAAAGTTTTAATCCCATATTAGGCGGACTTAATAGGGTATACGAGAGCATTGTGTAAGAGATTGTTGAAGACGCTGGAAACTCACTCACGGCCTCTTAAGATTTGTAATGAGATTTTGTGAAATACGCCCCAGTTAATGATACCTACGAAGTCTGTAATCGACGGCTTAGGCTTCGCTTTAAAGTGAAAGTTTGCGAAGTTGATGAACTAGGATCTACTTTCGAATCTCACGACTAGTGTATTATCAACTATTATTGTTTAGGGTGACTTCTTCTGACTTGATTCAAGCAAACAGAGAGAATTACTAATATACTTAATATGCTTGTGGCAAAATACAAACGAAATAATGAATCTGATTTCCTTTGTATATTTAGTGTAGTTAAAATAAAACTGATTGGGGGTCTCTCCGCTGAGTCTGCTTTAGAAGCTAAGGGTCCTTGTCTTGATTACGGCTGAAACAAACGCTTGTGTGCTCGATAAATATTTGTGCTTGGACGGATTCATCGGGGAACTCCACGCGATGGCATTCTTGATTGCGTCAAGAGGAATAAACGGGAGCGTAAGTTCATTGTGTGTAGTAAATAAAAACATGTTGCCAACAATCATTGCAATTTACCGCCAAAGTTTCTTCATTAATTAAATAATTTACCCGTCTTTGTCTTTTTTTCCTGTGCTTCGACAATGTGAATAAAGCAGAGTTCAACTAAGAATTGGTCTCAGCAGTTTCAGAGAGACTTATACCCAGCGGTGGGACATCTTCAACATCTTGTTAGAATCTGGAGACCAAAGTACCAGAGTCTATCTAGGTTGGGATTAGTCGACCGAGTGTCAGGGTGTCCCGACATATTATTCTATTACGTAGTTATCTTTTATTGCTGACATCAAAAATTGTTAAACCAACGAATGATCTTTGCAAACCGGGGTTGGAAATCGAATATTGCAGGGGCATTTCAAAAAAAGTGTACCGAAAATTCTTTTCCAAAGACCATAAATAAAATTGACGTGATAATAATAGAAAGTTATGAGACGCATCGTCTTTGGTATCTACTGAAGTAGAGCGTTGGCGAAAGCGTTCGGAACGATGTTTTACGCGACGGAATGGCCCATGGACTGTAATGTGCGTTTGGATGGTGTCTGTATCCGATTGTCCGTAAAAACGGAAGAATAGCGACTTCAACAGCCACTTGCGGAAAACGTGCCTATCGTTTTTTATTCAAATTCGATTTTCATCGTATCTTCTTTTGCAGCCACACAAGTCGTAGTTAGGACGCAATGTTTCAGTCAATTCTGTAAAATTTATTAACAAAGTTGAGAATAGAACATTTAGATTTTAAAACGAATAATTAAAAAGGGGTAGGCAGAGAGAATAGAGAATAGTATCTATTCTTATTAACCTGATAATCTTCAACATTCCTTTCTGACTGCCCAACGGCTATTTACTATACATGTTATAGTCGACAATAGAAAAATATAACAAGGCGTTAACAATATTTTATTTCTGAAACCGCACCGCGTTGCTACGGGTTCTAATCTGTTGCATTCGCCCGTCTCCTTTTCTCATACGCGTCCACTTAACGTTAGATAGAGACGACACCAGACTGTATTGCTTACAGGAACGCGACCGCAAGTGATAAGCAAACACGGAGACATCGATAAATCTCATCATCATAACACTCGCTTCCTGAACTCGGAATACACGCGAATATACACCGTATGCTGTTGGCGGTAGAGGCCGTTGTCGTGGGCACCGTTCGATTGGACGACCTCGGCCCGTAATGAAGGGGACCTATCAACTTGTAATTACACAGTGACATCTCATCGGTATATATGGGGTGCTGCGTTTATATAATCACTATTAATGAGTTATCTAACCTTATAAGATGGGAGGGTCCACTACTAGTTTGAGAATCGGCCACTCATAGGGGTTGTTGGATTTATGACCTCAAGAATATATATGTTGTTAATGGCCCACTGGTGGCCACGGATCCCTTTCCTTTTTAGGTATGGAGTATACTCCACCTTACTGATCTAGTGCAAATTGATAAAAAAAGTATTTATGTACTATGTTTTGAAATTAAAAAAAACACCGATCCAGTTTTATTATTGGAAGTGCTGGTAATTAAATTCCAGTTCCTATATCTGTTGGCCTATTTATTAACTTTTAGGCAGCTTTGCTGAGCAGAATTAATTAAGTAACATTGAGTTCTGAATCGTGCGAAAATGGCAAATTTTTTCATGCTATTTGAATGTATTTGAAATACAATTCTCATACATTATTTTACCTCTTAATTCACGTTATGGGCTAATTTTATGACAGAGAAGTCTAAATATTTAGTAAGCACCTTTTGTAATATTCATGCTACGTCCGCACTAAATTCCATCAAAGTTGGTACAGCTTTTTCTTGCCATCGCAATCATAATAGATATTACAAATAGTGATAATGACATTTACAAAATGTCGATAAAATAAAATGTAAATAACTTTTGTTAAATTTTACGCAATCTTTCCCTACATCAATAATTGGTCCGTACACGTGTGCACATAAAAACATAAAAATATAATGAATTCGTCAATAGCGTGTTGAAATAGCATTGTTATGTTAGTGCAGGCTGTCACGGACAGGCGAGGCTTTCCAAGGTTTTTTTATTAAGCCTACTTTATACATATATGGCTTATGGGACTCATTTACATTAATATAAACAATATGAGCAAGATTTATTTTATTTACATTGTAAATGTAAAATTTGCTAATCAAAATTTACTTAATTCAAATCAGGTATTTAGCGAGATATTAAAAGTCACTTATATTACTAACCCCGTCCTCATTTTCGCTATTATTTTTTTCAAGTTTTTTTTTAAATTATATCTCTATAAATAGGATTTAGATTTGACAGTATTAACTTATATCTAAGTGTTAAGAAATAATAAAATTAATAATTGAGTCACGATAATACTAATAATAATGATTGTTATACCGTTAATGTAATAAAGAATATGAATATGCAGATGAATAAATCCTCTTCACTACGAGTTCAGAATTGGATAACGGATTAAAAACGATTTTAAAATCAACTAATTGAATTTACCGATGGTACAATTAAAATGAAATGTACGGAAATATATATTCCAGTATGAAAAATAAGTTTCATAAAAAAATCTGGCCAGTGCTACTGATAAATTCTTATTTTTCTACCAACTTCAAAAAGGAGGAGGTACTCAATTCTTCTGTATTTTTTATGTTTGTTACCGCATAACTTCGGCCTACGTGAACCGATTTCGAATTTTTTTTTTTCAATCGAAAGGTGATGCTTGTCGTTTGGTCCCATTTTTATTTTGGTCCAGATCTGACCACGGCAATTATGACAAAACGACATAAAGTCTTAAATGTTTTAATTTGTACTAGCGCGGGTAGACAATAACTGCTCTTAGCCTTGTACTAGTACTACTTTAGTAATAATAATAATTAGTATAATTCCACACTCGGCTGTTCGACTTCCAATTAGGCAATTAAATGCTTGTGTTATGGTAACCGGACAGCTGATAAACATACGTTACATACAAAAATAGTAAAAATAGTCTGCTAAAAGCCTAATAAATATAAATTGATGTTAGTCTTAAAGGTCTTTTACCATATCTTTAAAGATGTCTTTAGAAAACAGAGGCCATTAATGCTGTTTGCTGTTTCTTCAAATAAGCATTTCACAGTTCTGGGTCGTTTGAAAAATATCACTCAACCATTATCTACTCTCTGTTGGGACATTTTGCAAACAAAATTCCTTGGCGTTTGAAATATGTGTGTAGTCCCCCAAAGGGACCGTCGGATGAAAGAATTTGACTTTTAAATATACCTCAGTGGGCTATTATTTTACGTGATAATAAAAACTTTTAGATTGTTTTCATGTAGGTTTAATGGTTTATTAAAAGTATTATAATATCTTCGGACATTTCATACATAGCCATTTGATACTAAACTAGGCCTTTAGTGACCAGTTAACTGATGAATTACGTCTATAAATTTTCTGAATACATACGTATAAGATAATTGTATATCAAGACACATAATAATCGTACTCATCACACCAACATTTGATATTGATGGAACTCGAACTCACGACACCCAACTCAGGAAATATTTGTCCGATTTGAAAAATTCTTCCAGTGTTAGATAGCTCGTGGAAGGCTATAGGCTATATAACATCGCGCTAAGATGAACAGGAGAGGAGGAGCAATGAAAAATATTTCAACAACGGCAAAATCATTTATATGGCAAAGCAACGTTTGCTGGAACAGCTAGTATAATATAAGTGTAAAATCTCATATTAAAAGAATGAATCGTACTTGGCTGAGCACTGCCGCGCCCCCGCAGATTCTATTACGCCAAACAAATATCTTGTAAACAATTTCATAACACATATTATTATCCGAATACGTATAGAATTTTAGGAACAGCATTTGATAATGATGACATAACGAGACGGCGCAGTACAAACACCTTTGCGTTAAGGGATTTGTTGCTTTACACCGTCGCGTTAGGCGCTATAATCGCCTGGCGGGCGTTTGTAAACAAATGTATATTTTATTTGAAACAGTGCGAAAGGTTCCCTTTGTTGATTCGAGGAATTATTTGAACGGAAACCGCGTTTGAATGTTTTCTACAACTTGTCGTACTGTCAGCGGATAAGCGGTAACCGATATATTCTCTATTTGAAATGAACCCACCAGCTTCCAGCAGTCACAAGTGGTACTGCCACTTAAAAACATCGGCAATTGACTTCTAATACATTGTAATTGGAACTAGTTGATTAGTATTCATCAGTAATAGGACTGCACTATTGATAATATTAGTCCAATTATATATCCTTTCTATTACAGGTTAGGAAGAATAGTTTCCGAATAATGTACGATTAGGTGGTCGTGTCTAAAGTTATCTCGAGAAATTATTATTATTATATTCTCGCTAGCCCCTTGTTCTAGTTGTTAGAACGTGACTGCTAATGCGAAGGTTGTGGGTTCGATTTCCATTAAAAAAAAGTGTTTGTGATAAGCACGTTCTGCCTGGGTGTAATAAAACCATCTATATATGCAGCATGTATGTATGTATATATGTGTCTACCAGTTGTAATGTTACATTAAATCAGGCATTTAATTGTTTCGTCCCAATTATTATTATTATTCTTCTATTGCAACCGTGCAACTGTACTAGCGAATCGTATAAAGAAAAAAAAGCAATTTGAATTTCGAATTTGAATTGTCTAATTAAATTATGAATATTCCAAATACAAAATTGTCTTATTGGCCTTAGGCACTAGGTAAGACAATACCCCAATGTACTCCTTTTTTCATGACGCAATGCCTAACGCGTAATTTTGTTTTGTTTTCAGATGAAAAGTGCTTATGGTCGTAGGATTACAACGCGAATTTAAGGTACGGATATCATTTTAATGTCTTACTTATGTGAAACGTAATTGTGTACCTTATGAGTTTAAGGAAATTTATTCTGCGCAAAATATTTATCACACATTGGTTCACAAATAATTGAGGCCATTCCATACTGGAGCAGTATGGTGGAATGCTCCAGGCCCTATGCAGTGCTGGGCAAGAACTGTGCCCAGCCGTGGGCCGGAAAATGGCTTGATGCCAACAATGAAACAGAAAATACTAACCTGTGTATAACGTAAGCATAGCATTATTCGACCTGAAAACTATAACTAGTTTTGAAGTAGTTTTCAGGTCGAAAAAACTTAATACAGAACTAGCAAAAATCATATAAAAATAAACAAAAGTATGAAATAAAGATAAGACTATTGTAGAGAATGTACCTTTCTTATAATCTAAATGGTGATGAAACTCATCTGTTTCTCCATTCATCGTTACTCTTCATTCGTTCTTAACGCTGAACATTAACGTCAGTAGTCAAGTGCGTTGTCTGCTTACGTCAATGGCCACGTGTGAAGTGGCCGACTTGGAAAAAAAATGTCTCAAGTTTCCCGACAAGTTTTTTCTATCTCTTACGAGTTGTTAAACTGAGCGTACATATTTTCGTCCCGTTCGGTCCATTGACCTCTGCAATGGTTGCTTCTCAGCTTCTATTCAATACATTGACCCGTTGGTTCAGTGGCTAGTAATCTGGTAATGGGTTCGATTGCCGTTCACAGCGAATATTTTCTTTATGAGCATGTATTTGTTGCACATAGACAAAGTTACTGTTTAGCTATGTAGATAAGGGGAGAGGTATTTGGCGTTCGGTGCTTTCTGCCTACCGTATTAGGGACACACCGTGATGGTACTCAGTAATATACATGGTTGTTTTAGTACAGGCTCTGTTCAGTTTAGATCCAGGTGTACATTAAGGTTCCCCAATTTGTTACTTGGACTAAGTCGAAACGCTTTGCGTGTCAATTCATTACATCTACCATAGAACTCAAATTTTAATGAAAAAATGTTTTCATAGTCCCTCTTCAGTTTTTGCTTTACCCTTGTCTCCAAACCCCATATATTTGGTACTGGAACTTACAACATAGGGAACTTACAACTTACCATGACTCCTCATCTCCAATTAACGAAACCCTGAAGCACTCGTAACTCTAACAAGTAGCGGCAGCAAAGCGAAGTACTTCGCTAGTTTTTGAAAAAGTTTCAGCCGGAAGAAGTTTAGTTTCGTAAATGTTTATATTAAACCAACCAAAGACCCTCGGGAAGGATTAAGGACGGCATACCTAAAGTAGTTAAGGCTGTCCAGGAAAGGACAGAACCTGCAGTAAATTCGGCTTATAAGACCTTTTGCTAATAGAATGCTACTCAGCCATTTTGATTGGAGCACTTTCTATCGGACCGTTTGTTTTGGGTCTAGAAAATTTTAATCCAGTCAACTTTGGTTGGAATGTATATTTGTTTTCTCCTAAGAACATTTGCAATCAGTCAATGTTACTGTAGGATTAAGGCTGTTATATTAATCCAATCAAGGATGTTTTAATATAAGACCAGTTGGAATTTGCATCCGCCCTATCAGGGTCGGTCACAGATGCTTTGTCTTCAAGATAGCGACCGACGTCTCTAGTATCCAAATGGTACCAACCTGAAAGGTTGCTGGATAGGTTATGTCAGTCAATCCGTTTATAGTGCTTGTAAACAGGTGTATCATAAACAAAGACAGAGACAGAGACAGAGACAGACAGAGACAGAGACAAAGACAAAGACGTTTATTTGCACAAATATGGGTACATTTAATGGTTTTACAGAGTTATTAATTCAATCCATATTTGGCCTTTTACGGCGTACAAATTGAAGAAATGCTGTTAAAATTATGACTAAATATTGCTTAATTATTACACGTAGTTTTCTTCAAGTGCGCTACGACGGACTTCGGGTAATTCAACCATTTGTGAAGACTGATAAAAAATCCTAATTGTCGCTCAAGTGTGATGTTGACTTGTCCTACCCTCTCTATCGACGTGACCTCGAGAGTATTTTTTCTCTCTAACGATCCATTAACCTCGATCGTCTCCGTTTCTCTTGCGTTTGGGGGCCATTTTTATTACAATAATATTCCCTTTGTAGCGGTTAAGAAGTACCGAATAGGACCAGTGTAAATAATGTAAAGCTGATTGGTTTCAATGCAGTATATTTTGTTTTTATGTAAGAATGATAAGGTGGTTTTTAAAACGCAGCCTAGCCTAATTTTAAAACTACAATCAAAAATTGTTAGATTTCACACAAAAAATATTAAGTACCTTATAACATCTCTAAGGTGTACAGGTTTCCTCACGATGTTTTCCTTCACCGTTATAACAAGTGATATTTGAATGTTAGTTATAAAACTTACGTAACAAGTCCGAGGTGCGTGCCAGGATCGAACCCAGACCCTCCGGAGTGGGAGGCCAAATTTCATATCACTCAGCTATGACTGCTTAAAGTCTTTATAAAATAAATATAGTAAACCTCATACTAGATGATTTAATTCCGACAGTCGTATTCATTTGTATACGCCTACAATTAGAGTCTGTCTGTGATTTCGAAATATACCTAAGTTTTCTTTTAAGCTCATGTTATTTCCAGGTTACCTGAACGCAGATACGCATTTTCAAATTAATTTTCATTTTCATTTTCTCTTTGTTTGTCCGAACGATAATCCACGAAACGACTTATCAGATTATGACGGTCTTTCATTGTCAGGTAGGAGAATTTTTAAGAGAGCATTTTTTGCGAAAATCGAAGAGAATTTACGAATTACTAAGTTCCCTGGCAATCATTATTATAGGCTTGACTTTATTAGTGTTTATGAGTAGCATAAGTCCTAATATATAACGTATAAAATGTAAGGAAAAATGTACTTAATTTGATTTCTTTCGTTCAAAGCGCATTTAAAGAATATCTAACTGAATCATAGTATTATTTCCTTGCAGCTAGAATGTGTAATTTCATTTTCCAGCAAGCAGTTCTGTAGCGGTGTATTTAGAGACAATTGTAGTGAGGAAAGCGTTAATTCCACGGTGCCTTGGAGGATATAATATTACAGCTATTAAAAAGAAATTCAACCAATATTTATTTTTCAGTAAAAAATGTGTTTTTAATGAATTTTGCAAAAATTGGTATTACTTTGCATTTGTTTTAGTACTGTTTTACTGAGCTTATGTTCTTCAGTGATGTGTGTGTGTGTGTACATGGTATGTTTAAAAAAAATGATAGCATTAACTTGGAACAAAATTCATGTGTGTGTTTATATACTATGCTATGAGTATGTGTACATGAAATGGTTCCATTTAAAACTTTATGACTCAAATGCAACTTTTCCGGGCGGTTATGAAGTTTTCATACTCCCGCGGGATAAAGTATCGTTTTAACTTACATTCGAATGAAAGTTTCCTTTGAAAGGATAATGTAAGTGTAATTTTTATACCGTTAGCCAACGTTAGGTAAACCGATGTGGGTATTTTGAACTTTTAATGTCAAATGATTTAGCGGATCTTATAAATACGTAAACAAAACAGTTCCAATTTTAAATTTGGTAATACATATACATACCCAACCTATACCATATTATAGGCGTATAGAACATATTTCAATCCAATCTGAATTTATACCGGATATGAAAAGATAAAAGAAAAAGAGAAAAAAAAAGATGCAGCAGGTACAGTCGAGACAATGCTATTTAAACATTAACGAAAATAAATAATCTATTCGTTAGCCGAGGGTGCTATTTTGGTAACAAGAGTTAATCATGCCCAGTAATTAGTCTGTGAAACACGTCCTGATAAATGTTAGGGTGTTTCGTTAGTGCAGCGATCGTCTGTCATGTACCCAACGTTGAGAGAGGGCCATTGGGATTTACACTTTTCTACATTACAGTATTTATAACTATAAGTTTAAATGTCACTCGCTGTAACGGTGCATGAAAACATCGCGAGGAGACCTCAGATTCAAATTAAAGTTGTTTTCATTATAAGGTCCATACTTTTTTACTTATTTATTTATATTTGGGAAACAAACAATAATAACATACATTTAGACATTACATAAAACAGTTACAGATATCAACAAAGTTTCCACCAATAACTAATACAGTTATAAATTAAAAAAGCAGTTGACAGATTAGAGCGACGATTAAATTATATATTAAAATAACAGGAAAGATAAAAATCAGACAAAAAAATAGTAATTAAAATTTTGAGCTTAGATTACAAAATGTTAGTCCTTAATAATTTCTCTTATAGTATTCTTATATTTGCTAATGGAAGTGGTGTGTGCTTTGTGGGCTAATGCACATCTTTGCTAAAGATCATGACGAAATGTATAGTTTATAGATTTTATAAAGGCTGCACAGACAAACATTCATTTTTATATATTAAGATTAAGTGGTTATGCACAACAGTATAGTTAGACTAAGAATTTCCAATGGCCATGATGCTGGCAAACTTCTTTTGCTGCTTTAACTGGACTGGCCTTGTAGTCCAGTGGTTAGTACCTTTATCAGAAACCAAAGGTTATAGATTCAATTCCAAGGACTAACATTTGTGTGATGAATAAATATGTTCAATGTTGGACTGTATTAAATATGTATATAGGTGTTATATGGTATCAGTTTATCAGCTGACTGTAACATAATACAGGCTCTGCTTTGTGTGGAAACAGATGGCCATAATATTAAAATTATTATCCAATACAGTGTATGAGATACATACATAAATACATAACCATCACGCCAGATCCCTAACGGGGTAGTCAGAAAGCACCGAGTGCAATATAACTGAGATACATGTTCTTGTAATGAATCTTGAACGATGTTATGAAATTTCACAACGCAACTGACCGATACATTTCCTCGATAACAATGTCGATGCACGCAGCGGTGCGGCCGCGTCGCTGGAAGACGCTCCTGACGTCCGCCGCGGACACCACGGGGTCCATCTTGCATCTGCACCACTGGCGCACCATGTCCGACCAGAACTTCATCTTCATCTCCCAAGACTCAGGGTTCGCGGACTTCAGACGGAACGGGGCGAATAGAGCGTTCATCCGCACGTCGTCCGACCAGCACGGCGGCAGTTTACTCTCTGGCATCGTATCGGATAGGACCATTTCGCTTCTTTTTTATTCTAACGAATGGAAGACAAAGGAACTGTGTTGATAATTGTTAAACGCAATTCACTGCACTGCAAAATGTATTCTTTGATTTGACGTTTCGTTTGGTTTGGTACGATTTGAAGTTTGACATTTGTTGACGGATTAAGATTGATGTAAGTACTTATGTATTAAATAGAACTTGATCATGATAACACATACAAGTATTTTGTAATGTACATGACATTCATGCAAAATGCAAAGTAATTTCTGATTCAAAATATTTCATGAATACGCTATTAGGAGATGAATGAGATAAAGCATTAATAATATTTATGATAGTAAACATGCTGTATTTGATTATTAATATTATGGAAAGAATATTACTGAACACTTAGGTTGTTGTAAATTTCTTTGATATGTTGAATTTTTATTCAAAGGTGTCGATATTGAGGATAATGAAGATAAAATAATACAACTAATCAGGTATTCAAAAACATTTTATTTTAGTTAGGTTTAACGCTATATTTTCGAACGAAAGTTGACTTTACATTTGACAGTTTCACAAGTTTAATCTGTGCTTGCTTGGCGTTGAACAATTCGAACAAGTGATTTGTAATGTGGATTGATATGTTGGAACGTCACGCTTTTCTTGCGATTATTTCAATTTTCCCTGTGTTTTTTACTGTAAAAAAGTAACAGGATACGTTGCAGATGTTATTTACGTGTTACTATTGGTAAGTTTAGATGTTTAAAAGCTATTATTATGTTATAACCAAATAGATTTTTTATGCAATATTTTAGTAGGCCGCGACAAGTTGTGCCACTTTCTGTACATAATTGCAAATATACGGCCGACTAAACCGAACCTGTTTTGTTGGTACGTAGACAGCTAAGTGCAGCGTTCATTGACGCGGCAAAACTTTATTCACATTTAAGAATTATTGTAGGAAATATACACAAAAGTCAAGGACGTAAAAATTCATATTACTCTGTATCATTGCGACAGATATTAGTTTCATGCAGATAAATAGTGATATAAAGTACCTAATTACTTAACAGCGATCATAATTACGGCTAGATAGAGTACTGTAAATGAATACAAGGACACTTGAATAACTTTTTATATGGTTTTTAAAGTTGTATAAAAACTTTTGTTATAATACACAGCGCTTGAGAATGCTATAACTCCGATTTTTTTTAAATATTTAACCGAAGTACGAAATTAATTTTGCGCAGCCAAGCGCAGATATTCCAGATTCAGTGTGATTGAATAATCATATAGAAAAAAACTTATAATTTGTATTATTGTCTCAAGGGTATAGTGGTCCACATTTATACTAGAGGCCTCCATTTCAGTTCTCAACAATAGCAACATTTGTGACTAATCTTTAACTCGGATAAAAATCAATATTAAACTTTTTTTTTTTATTTTTTTTTATTTTATTTTGGGACAATTCCACACACGGCTATCTGATTCCAAAGTAGGCAATTTAATGCCTGTGTTATGGTAACCGGACA
>DWQT01001431.1:0-16812 GCA_018244895.1 Myscelus amystis hages
AAGAATTTTCCAAATCGGACCAATATTTCCTGAGATTAGCGCGTTCAAACAATCAAACAAACTCTTCAGCTTTATATGTTTAGTATAGATTCTATATTTCAAATACACTCGTGTACACTACAGTTTGATCAGAAAACTGTATTTTCAATCTGAACCATAAGTATACGTTAGCATCATTATTTTAAATGATCTAAAATCAACGGCGATTTAGTGTCGATTTGGATAAACGCAACAAATGTATGGTCTTTCACTGAAATCAATCGTGTCCGTAAGCATAGTATCAGTCGTCCTACTAGAAGTTTTCTGTACTTAGCAAAACACATATATAAATACATACCTAGAACTATTTCTATGTAGCACATCTTTATCCATAACTCCAAAATTTAATTTAGAGGGTAGTTAAATTCAAACAAACTTGACAGATAATGACATACATAAATATAGGTTAATGTTACAAAGACTCATCACTTCACAGTCTAAATATCAACTGAAGCTTAACAGTAATATTTTAATAGACAGGTAATTATGTAAGTTAATATGTATAGGCATACCTAGTAAGATTTAATTACACTTATTACAGCATAAAAATATATGCAGCGGCGGCGCCTTGCTTTACAAAAGCAACAATAGTGGCCTTTTATATCAATTCATTATAACTAAGTGCCATACTACTGAATGCCCACAGCATCGCTTGCTGTGAGGTCAAAATTTTTGGATATCAAGAAGTTTTTCTTATTAAAATGTATTTCTTATTCTCCTGTCAATATTCAGTGTTTGCAAAGATAATTGGTGCATCTCACATAGAAGTTTAGTATTTTGTAACTTTGGATACAGATGTGGTCAATAACCATTTGACCGACGGCCTGCATACCCGCTTACTGGTTTTTGAAACAAACGTCTACCGGCTGTTAACATTGTTATGTATGTGTCATAATGTATAATTATATGTTTCAAATATTCTCCATTCCGTGTTTTTTGCGATGTAGGTACTGCCAAGTCTATTCGCTTTTACGGTAGATTTACTTCGCATACGTCGCTGATTTAGGAAACATAAAACAGAGGGGGTACATTGTTTAAGAGTGAAAAATTGCAGTTTGCCAGACACAACCTACTACCTACAAAATTAATTGTAATGTGAGAGATTCTTATTCGTCTGGGTTAATAGGAATAGCGACTCGTAAACTACCATTAAATTACACTGATTACTAGAGTACTTAGTTAATTTAGTAACTATTTTGTGATTCACTTTTAATAACTAAAGTAAAATCTTTGTTTAAAACATAGGTATATTTATATATGTACCTTGTATGGAAATCGTATTTGTATCATTCGTGGGCACTAATACACTGATATTTTGGTTTTAAGTACTCAAAATTAGTTACATGGGAATGCAGTTTAAAAGTGTATATGCCTAGCTGCTTTAATCATCTAACATAAGGAACAGATAAAGCCCATAAGGCTAGTCTGTGTTTTATAAAAAAATATTTGGGTTAACGATAAAATGTCAATTACATTAAAAACGACAACTATTCATTAACTTAAGCATATCACAAAATGAAAAACAATATATATATATATAAAACAACTACCTGTAAAAATAATATTCCTTCAAGTCACTTTACTCTTAATGAACGAAATGTATTTTTGCAATGGCGTCGAGAACTTGGAGTTTCACTTCAATTAAAATGGATTGCTCTCAATACATCAGTGTAACGAGGTGTTTATGTAAAGTGTACCTGCATATATTTGAAGGAATTTATGAAAGTCTAGTAGAACTAAGTGATTGGAGTTTTAAAATCAAATCAGACTGATAGCCCCGTTCGTCTCGGGGTTGGTGAACCTGAGGTCGGAGCCGAAGTTGTGGGTTCGATTGCCACTCATGACAAAGATTTGTGAAATATGTAACAATATCTGTTATTCGCCTGGACCTAAAATGATCTATATAAGTATGAATTTAGATATGTGTATACGTTAGTGTAAAACAGGTTGTGCATAATTTTGAGGTCAGACGACCATGTTTTAAGCGGTCTACAGATATTATTATATCAAAAAACACAAAAACAGTCCTCACAATTGTTATGATTATAACAAAAAAATCACAAGCCTATCAATAAATTCGTGAATGACATGAAATGTGTGGCAGAACACTCGAGTTACTGTTGGCATCAGAATCAGGTTATCTATAACCGAATACAATCAATACTTCGACGAAGAATACGTATCGAGGTCCGACCGTCTTTCAGCGCCCTGGAGTGAAAAATGGTTATTTTAAACGAAAAATGCACCCATCGATATGGTCATAATTGCGATTGCTCTACAAAAAACATTTATAATCACTTTAAATGCCGGTGGACAATAAATAATATAAAGCCACAGTGCCTCAGTACCTCCTCCAAACTATATTGGTCACATATGTATTATTCATTACGTAATAAATTTGAACTAATGGAGTCTCCGTTAATAGGAAACAATAAGCAGCACTGAAATCCTGAATCAAATGTCCGCTGCGCCTTAATTGCATTGCTGATGGTGACGGCTAAGTTTATGCTTGATTTTAACATTTCCATTAGATAGAGGCATATAATTTAGTTAAAGACAAACAAATTAAATTTAAAAGGAATTAGACTAAAGTTTATCCACCCTCTTCTTTTTTAAAGTATCTTATATCATGTGAATCCGAATTTTAAGAGAAGTTTTAAAATATTGTAAATTATAACCTGAGATATTTAGAAATCTTATTGTATTTAACACATCTATATTTACAGACTAATTGCAAGAAAACCGAAACTAAACGTACACGCCTATTTCATATTTGCCTGCTCATAAGCGTGTTAATTTGGTAATATTATCGTAAGTATGCATTAAATATAAAATACGTAACTTCCGCAATGATACAAGTTTAAAATCATAAAACATACGTAGTTAATTTTATGAAGACTTGAATATGCTTATTTCAAAAATAATAGCGTGTAATTTTGCTGTCTCTCTGCAGAGTAATGTGAGCCCCTCGCCATTGCAATACATAGCGCCGGTCGTGGTCACGATTTCTCAATAAACCACCAGTTAGGAAGCTGCAATAGCATATAACTTGCTATATATCGCCATATCTAAATATCGGTGTTTACACGTATACAGCTGGTATCGGTATTGTTTATTATTTTTATATAATTTCAGATAGTAATTTAACTTTAACAAATGAATGATAATAATAAGATTGTTATACAGAAATTCATTACAACTTAATTTGAAATTTGCACACTACACAGAACATTGCGCAGAGCTTTATAGAAATTAAACGTTTTTTACATTATAATATAGAGTCAGACTAAAAGGGAGTGAACAACGGATCAAAAGATTATTATTGAAATCTTCGTGTGGGAAACCACTTCCCACGTAAAATAAAAGCTTTATAAAAGCTGTCAACAAAGACTGATATGACACTTAAACGGTTTTCTTATCTTGATGTATCCATTGCTCAACAGATGGCGTTATTTACAATAATTGTGAATGGAAAAAAAATGTTTAAAAAAAAAAAGTATGTGAAACAATAATAGTAATCATGGTAAATATCATATTGGGTAATAAATATTAAAACGTAAAATAGTTTTACATATCTACATTATTAATAAGTGATAAGAATACAATAATATTTCTGTTAATAAGCTAAATTGTTTCTCTCCAAAGTTTTTTGGATATTTATGGCCGACTGATAAAGGATCGTTTTATATCAATGCTAAATTTTCGAAATAATAAACCCAAAAAGTACGTTAAGGCAGCACTGAAAGTACTGAAATTTGTTAAGACAAATATAACAATTACAAGTTTGCAGTGAAATTACAACATTGCCATAATAAGTTTCTATGTAAAGCCTGACAAACAATAAAAAGGTGTGTTAATTTATGTAACTGCCTACGCACATACAAAGTTGTTGTTATATGCACACGTATTAGACTCAAATGAACTATAAACACGACATTAAACGCTAGGAAAAAAAATAATAATAAATATACTAACGATTCGTGTTAAGTTTCTAAGTAGGTTGGCGTTATACGACGTAATTTTACGTGTATAGCACTATGTCCTGCTTTTACGCATAACGTTATCTCTGTTTCCCATCAATAATGGATGCATCATGCGCACGCACCGATAAAATTCACTCTCATATTATTTTCCTGACGTACATAGTAACAAATATAAGTCCTGTACAAATTCAAAAATCATAAGTACGACTACGTTTCTGTGAGAAGTTACAATCATTTTCATTTAGCATAACGTAACATTAACACTTAACCGTGTATTACAAGCAATCATGCACTTAATTAAAACTTACTCACAGATAATGTATCGTAAGTAATAACCATTATTACGACCAACCAGCAATTATATTATGAATTATTAAAAACCAAATTTAGATTTGTTTGTAATTCAACTTACGAGCTTTTGATGTAAAAATTGTTTCAACTGAAAGCCCTGCAAGTCATAAAATTTGATATATTTGACCCAATTACAAAATTGTGTGCCATTATTTTGAGTTTTATTATGGATTGTGTTACATTATACATGCTGTAGTATTGTTCGATGGATCGATACTTAATGGCGGACTATAATAAGGGCGAGATCTAAACAATGAACATCTGGCGTATGCGCACGCAACGCTGTCGCATGCCATTTTGTAACAGGGTTGTCACATTATTTATTTAATGCGTGTGAAAATACAGTTGGATGTGTTTTAAGTTATAACCACAAACTTCCAGAATTATAAGTATACACGTACAATGTTGGCAATCAAAATACTAATTATTTATTATACCATCACGCCAGCTCCCTGACGGGCGAGATATCTGTATCCATACGAGTATAAAAATAATAATAAAGTAAGAATTACATATACACATTTAGTGAACCCTGCTTGGTTAACGTCAATAATTTTTTGTAGTTAAAACGTATGGTTTTCAAATAAAGCATACACTAAAAGTTTACTTATCATATCGGGTACCAATCTTACGACGCATGCGCCATGCGCGCTGCTGCTTTGTGCAATAGATACACGACACGCGCAACTCGGACGACTGTGGCGTCAACGCTATCGATTTACCCGTGCGCCGGCGTTACTCCTATTTAATATAACAATTTCGATGGATTTTAACGTTACCTTCTATAAAACAATGAGACACAAAACACGCAATGTTAATTTTCTTTCTTTTCTTAAAAAACACAAAAAGCATCGTAATTAAATATTTTTGTACGACTGTAAACGATGGTAATTAAACATCTATGTATATTTGTACATAAGCATGACAGTGATAATCAAACATTAAAAGGAAGAACAAATTTATCACTTTATAAAATAAATCAATTGAATAGATCGAAATGGTTCAATATAATTATACATTAAAAGACTTGTCATTGCGTTTCATTTGCCAATATTAGATGGGTATAAAGGCCCAATATTCATTATTGTCACTCCGCCCGAAGGCTGTCAGTTCAGATACTCATTGAAGGGAAATATTGTTCCACAGGTAACAGATATTACATAGCAACGTTACTTTTATATTCCACATAATATAATAACACAGCTCTGAATGTCATCTAACTAAATTACAAATCGTAGTCAAACAATCTGACCAAATTGCTACTTCCAACTTGTTAGCAAAGAAGTCGGTAAAAAGAGATAAATCTCAAAAATTTACAACTTTTGCAAAACGATACTAGATATCGCATTTACACGTACATATGCTACACTTTCATGTTCCAACTGATAATTCACGGGATAGTGCAAAATATTACAGAATATTTAATTCATCAATTATTTTACTATTTTGGATGTCAATAATGAACATAACTTCAAACATAACCATAAAAATATTGGTAACTTGATTTATTACTGCTTCTTCGGCTAAGGAATGTAGTTAAAAATAAAGGCGCTGCTAAAACCCGTTTAACACGTAAACACTATAATGCTTAGAACACGGCAGCATGCGAACTTGAATGAACAAGCTCGAGGATTAAGGCTTTCAGGGCAGCCATAAACATTAACAGCTTGAGTATATTAAGCACGTAAGCACCTAAAGTTATGCATAAGATTTATAGCTTTGTACTCTAATATGGTAACAAATATTAAAGGTCGTAACTTTAAAAACTATAAATGTTTAACTCGTGACGGTTACTTAGAGCCAAAACACATTAGCCACTAAAACAGCAAACATGACTTACATATGAATCGTAAATATAGACTGGTATAGGTAAAGAGCCAAATACCTGGAAAAATCCAAGGATAGCGAAGAAAATCTTTTTTAAATTATGGAAATGATTTTACTTGTGATTTTACATCAGATATTTGTTGTGAGCAATTACGACTGCCATTAAAAATATTCTCACTTCAACTGAAGCAATAAAGTCGGTTTATGCGTAAGGATTTCGGAAACGCCAAAGGACATATTTCCCGAGAACATTATAGGATTATGGGATAATTTAAGAAGAGTTAATGTCACGACGCAAATGGCGTAGAAAGTCTCAATCGCCTTAGCGTAGTCTCCTTAGATCTTAAACACGACAGCAACGAATAATAATACTCCACAAAAGGCGAAACAAGAATTCCCTACAAGGCCCTCGCTTCATTGTTTATCTGTGCACCTCGAGCAACATGTTAAGATCAAAGATTACGAGTACATTTTGCTTTTACGATATTGATGATATGGTGCACAACTCGTAAAAGATCGACAAAGCATCGATTTACAGTGAACTGGTCTATATTTTTAGCTCCATACTTAAGTAAACTAGCAGTTGTTAATATAATTTCAAGAACTTTTGTACGGAGAATGTGCCTGATGCGGGCTAATTATAATTTATTTAATAGATTAAAATATTACACATGATTATGGAAAGTATCGAGAACAGAACAGGCAGTAATTAATACATTGTTACAGAGAAGATCTAATACTAACTGAAGGCTGCTCTTAGTTCAGCCATCTCATTGACTCCGTTTTTAACAATCTGATGTAAAAAAAATATAGAACAAAAAATAGAACTGGCCTTGCACCTTTTTACTAGTTTTTAAGCGGCACTGGGATAAAATCTGTTTAAAATTGATACAAATCATAAGTATTTGATACAATATTACAACCCTGAGTTTTCCCTCTAGAAGAAGAATTTTGAAAAAAGTACCCTATGTCCTTGCCTAGGGTTTATGTATTTAAACTTTCTCCATCTTGAATCTGATCATAATCGGCTCAACGGTTTGACGGAGAAAGCGTAATAAGCAGTTACGTTCGCTTTATAGCATTCGTATGGATTTTCCTCGGGTCAATTTCAATTCTAGGGCGACGTTTTTTTAGTGTGATGTTCTTGTACTATACATACCTTCTGACTTCAGGTGATGTCGGCAAGCTTCGACATTTTCTGTTTTTGCTGTGGTGCCTCGGGTTCCCGTGGCCGGAGTTTGCGTTACCCATGACTGATTAGTTAGTTAAAATTCTCTCTATATCACACTACATGTCCATTTCACCTCACACACTTCACATTCACTACACACACGGGTTTTGGAGCACTCATTTTGCTCCATTCAAACCGCAGTTCACGTGTGGATTCATAATTAGAACGTATTCAACTGAAATTGATTTAACACTACCCACGACTTCGCATTATTAATTAGAAAATCTTGTTTCACGTAGCATTACAAAGGACGCAATTTCAAAGATGAATTGTATTCGTTTTATATTACATTAAAGATGGATATACCTAACTTAACATTGTTTATAGAAGAACTATGTTCTGGTAAACTAAATAACTCGATAACAACGGCTCTTATAACATAGCTTTATTTTTCAAAGAAAATAATAAATAAAGTATACTGTGAGCTGTCCTCAAAGGCATAGTTGCTGTTCCGAATATGGCATGCATTTAGTGGTCCGACGGTATCGATATTCAATACAAAATAGGTTCGGGCACAGCCGAGCTACACAAATACCATTCTCCATCGCTTCAAGCATGGTTGGCATTGCAAAGGTCAGATCGATTTAGACGGTAAGCGGAGCTTGGTTATTGCCCATCGTTCAAATTCGAATAACTAAGACCTACATAAAATCTTTATAACAATGAAATTAAATAATCTCACATTTCTGACTTTTGCATGGATAAGTCTCGTAAGCATTAGGGAGCATTGTTTTAAAAAATTTCCTCCGGTCATTTATTAAATATTTTTGCCTTTACTACTTTTACCATTATTCTAATTTTGGTTAGTTACTCAATATACTACGAGATGTTATGTTTATATAAAAACTTCCATGATCAAAATGAGGAACAGTTTAAATCTTACTACTTTAGGACGTTGACCAGTTATAGATACCCGCTATAGTTCAACGAAAGATAGGATTATAGTTATAGACATAAGTCAACAATCCTGTTCCACCCAATGCGCACGATGTCAATTGCATACGACGAATTGACGAATGTACGAGCTAATTGCCGATTCATTAAATCTAAAACAAACCTATATTGGTCTTACAAACCTACAGTTTATATCCATTAATGATTTAGTTGATTATAATTTATAAATATGTAGTTTTAAAATTAATTTGATAAGTTTATCAAACATCAAATTTTGTTTAACACTCAAAAATTGGATGAAAATTTAATTTAAAACCTAACTTAAGAATTTTTTGTTCGAATCAGTAAAATAATTTGCTAAAATTCGACGGTGGCTTTCGAGATAAGAAATTTAATCATTAAGGTTATATGTATTTAGTTCTTGATGTTGGTATACATTTTCAGTATTTTTTACTTATGTATGAAATAAAAATAATAAAAAATATGAAATATATATTTCTTACATTGTTTATGCGTATAAAATTAATTTACCAACCAAGAAAAAACTAAACGGCTATCAAAATTTAATTTGAACAATTTAGTTAATAGCAGGATAGAAAAAGGGGACGAAACGATTACGTATTATTGTCTTCGTTCCCAGAAGTAAGGACAATGGAAAAAGTTTAATTACGTATGTCCCCGAAGAGTGTGAGTTTATTGACCCCGCTGCGACACATCTAAGTTATAGGTATGAAGGCAGCTATTTTACGATAATGACGAAAACATAATTGGGAGGATTGGGTTCTTTAATTTTAACTGGTAATAAAATATCGTAAGGTATTATTTAATGGACAGTTATTTCCTTCGCAATGGTCATAAGCAAAGTACGTATTTTATTAACATGTGACTTTCATATTTATTGTATAAATATCAGTGACCTTAGATTGTTTGTCGACGTAAGATTTATGGCATTTCTTTGTATTATTAAGAATATTTTTTACGAAATAAAACAAGGCTACATAAAGTAAATTCTATAACAGGTGATCGCTAGAACAAAACTTTCGAGTGCGTGTCCTTTATTTACAGGGCACGAAGTAATATCACAATTTGGTAATAGTGAAAGAAGTAGGTCTAAACGATATTTTCAACGATTACTGGTACTTAGAATTCATCAATTGGAAATAGGTGTCAATAGTCTAGTTCAACAGCTAAAACCTGGAACGTGGGAATTTTATTGCCATTTGAAATATAACAATACACTTGGTTTTGTAATTTTTTCACAACCGTAACTCCATTCAATGCCTATTAATAGATCAGTAACAAGTCATGGCATGCATTATCTAATCATTACATTTCTTGACAGCGAGTTACAATACTATTCAATTACCTACGCACCGCTGTTCATTGTGCGAGCTTCCGTCCTTGAAAGCTTTTTACTTAAGCACCATTGTTATGTTGTTTATAGTACAATCGTCACTTGTTTTTACAATTTATCTATCGTTTTTGTAAGTAATTAATTAAATGTGATAATAAAACAAATCTATTAAATATTGTTTTAAAGCAAATGTTTTTAAGCAATTGGTTTTTATTAGGAATAAACTCTTACATAGAACAATATTATTCTAATGACGTGCGTGATACAAATTACAATTTTGAAAGTTCTATTTTTAAATCGCAGCTGCAAACAAAGAAAACAATCAGCGTACGGACAAAACCATTTCATAATGCACTCGAGTCGTGCACACAAGAGCTACAGCTCCAAGAAGAAATTGCGATAAGTGACGGTATAAATGGGTCTACATAATTCATGAGCAAGTCACCTAAAAGGCCCGGCACCCATGTGAATATAAATACAAGCCTACAAGCCTACTACACATGACAATGGATAAATCGCTTGAAAGTATCTGCGACCGCTCGTGAGATGTCAAATGTCATTCGTGAGGGTAAATCTAGATTTGTGTGTGATTCATTGCAGGGCACAGTGTGTTGTGTTTAAATTTAGGTCCTGCGGTTTCACTCGGTTCTCGGCTCTCGTTCGGTGACATCATTGGTTCACAACCGGAGTCCGTATTCTTAACGGAATGTTTGCGGCATTTCAAAATATGACATGTCTTGCGGTTGGTGACAGGTAGCGTGGGTGTATTCGCAGTATAAAAATCTTTTTCGTACTTAGTAATGTTATGTATTTGTAACTAACTAAGTAACTCCTTTTTTATATACTATAAAAATATTACTTGTTTATATCGCAAAAAAGTAATTTGTGGCGATAGAGAGAAACTTATGAAGAGGTTATGAAACCCAATTAGAATATGGGTTTTTTACAGAAATAAAATATTTCAGCTCAATCTGGTTATAGGTACTATGATACAATGTAACAATGTAGCGTTCTAAAATTATGCTCGTACAGAGGTAATACTATTTAATAGTAATACCTATTCTAGGCATAACGCACTCTGTAAAAGCTATTTCATTTAGCTATTCTCAATAGGATGATTGACATTGAGACTAGGGATGAATAAATGCACGAGGTATCCACGTGTTATTGGAGTTTTTGAATAATGACCATCAAATGTACATTTTGGAAACTAAACTTAGGTTTAATAAAGATGGTGTAAGCTTCTTTGAGCAATGACAGTCGCCTGCGGATAGAGAACTGCTTTTCGTGGAAGCCGGCCGACAAGCCACATGTACCTACATAGAGGCACGTTTTATGTTAATTTATGCATGAAGCTGTCGATACAGGATTAGATATTGCCTCGAGCATCTGAGCCACTACATCGACCCAGGGAGAGAAACATTATCTCTCATTCTTGACAGTATTCACTGTTGTAAAGAATGATTAAATTTATATTATACTGTAAGTGTCTTAAGAAAAATAATATTATTTAGTAAATTTGCATGATAACAATATGAAAGACACAAGTGAATTTATAGAAGTAAATTTAGTGAAAGTTTTCTACAGGTCCAATAAATAAGTGTAAATAAAAGAAATCATGTATTTTAATGACATTGCAAAATACTCGACTAGAAAAGACTTGTTTACTAAGCTAAAACCCGCAGCATGAAAAACGTCCCTAGCGTCCTATTTGACTTAATTATATCGTAACAAGTGGATAATAATAGCGACAAGTGAGTTTTGTCATTTGTGAGCGAGATTATGCACAGTTATTGCGTCCACGGCGACGAGAAATACGGCCTCAGTGTTTTACGGAAGAAATTCTAGCCATAAACCAGTCAAGTCCAAGGTAACTGCTTGTTTGAGTTGACAGATTTACGCCGCACCCTCATTTAAGCGGAGTATAATAATGCAGAAGGCATTTGGATCTGTATTGTACTGTACTTATTTCTTTCCATTGTTCTTTGTTTGGTTATATTATACTGTCTTTAAATTAAAAGAATTAGAAAGCTTTCTTTTCCTAACATCACATATCGTTTTTTATGTTAAAATACCTACGTTCCTACCTCATTGAAAATCGAGGTTATTTACAAATAATCTTACACATAGCTACGATTTAATATAAATACTAAATATAACAGAGAGAAAAATGCATAAATCGAACAGAAATGCTATTTTAAAATAAAATAACTTTTGTGATCGCGTTAAGAAAATAAATAAATAAGAACGTATTAACCAAATCGTGAATTGTAAAAATATTTGGTGATATTTCGCGTTTATGATGATTAACTGAATCAGAAGAGTGTTAGGATAAAAGCAAATTAATTAAGCCGACACAATGCGTGGCAGTAAACAGGGCGTTTGTTGGTGCAGCAGGCGCGAGGGAAACAGAGCGAAAATACACGCAGGTAACAGAAGGATTGCGTTTTGGTCAAAAATTAATGATTGGTCACAGACAGCTCATGACGTTTATATAAGAACAAACGTTTCTGTTACTACATAAATACGATTTAAAACATTCCTAAAATAGAAAATGTAATTTTTCTGTAAACAGTACGTTCTAGAAAGCCTTACTAAGAAACGTCTTACTTAAAACTCAGACCAAAAATGACATATAGTTAGATACATGATAGCTTATTTAAAAAAATATAATTTATAAACATTTCATTAGACAGGTCTGTCTGGAGCAATACGTGATATAAAAATGAGAGAGTAAATTAGCGAAGTCATTCTCTCCGAAAAGCTTTCACTTGGACCAAACGTTGCAAAGCGAAATCCTCCTTCATTATCCTAGTTCCGTTAGCAGTATTCTAAAGTCCTTTGTGTGAAATTACAAAAAAAAAACGCACTGTCACCGCGACGTGAGTAGGTGAATTACGATTTTACCCGCTATTATTACACATATATTATTACCCGTTTATTATACAGTTTTGATACTTAGGACAGACGTGTTTTGACTTTGAAATCATAAAAGATATGTTTGTTGATATTTAAATTTACTATTATTTTTAGTAACATAACACATTAAAAGCTTGATTCGAAATCGAATCCTTCGAACCTTCAAAACTAAATGGACCTGAAGGTAATCAGAATGAAATAGGTGAGGCATGATCCGGAAAGGGACGCATTTTCCAATACATTTTCATTAAGGGAGTCCCAGTACCTGACCTGTGCTGGAAGTGGGGATTCACGACGCTAAGTCAGATTTATCACACACACTCCCCTCAGCGTTTTGACTGTCGATTTAGAAATTCTAAATTCTACTCTCTGACAACAATATTGGAATATTTATGTATGAAACATTTCTTTTTGTTCCTTATCTGATAAAACGTAAATAATACGGTAAAATTAATATTATGTCAAATAAAGACGGTGCAGCGAAATTTGGAATTTAGCTCGAAAGCGTTATTTATGATAATGCTGTAATGCTCGCTTAAGTGCTCATTCGAAATGGCCAAAAAGGGGGTCTCGATTCTCAACCGCTATGGGTGTTATCGATTATTTCGTGTGAACTATTGTTATGCCAGAGACGGGGGCGCAGAATCTTTAGGGTGGCAGACCCACCCTCGGTTTCGTTTCGACAAATAAAACTAAACTAGCAAACATACTCCCTACATTTAACTTATTTTTTGTTGGTTCTAAAACGTCATACAGTGAATGTGTTTCTTTGTTTGGACGGACCGTAAAAAAGAAGTTACGCGGTTTAATAAAAAGATATCGGATCCCTCGTAAAAATCGCATGTTCAGTTTGTTTTAGCAGCCCTAAATAAGTAAGCATATTTTTAGAAATACACTTTTAGTTGTGTTTACGTATTCTGTTCATCTTGAGAAGATGTTACGTTGTTCTTAATAACTCCTGCATTATCACATATTATCCATAGCTATTATATGTATATAGGCCGGATGCTTTATGCATATTTTTAAAGAAAGGTAACGAAAAGTTCCAGCGTACATAATGCAAGGGCAGAGCAAGGTATAGGTAAGTATTTGGGCAAGCAAATAGGATATATATTTTAATCTTCCTCCATAGGGAAATTATATCTATTTAGGATAAAAAAAGTATGCAAATTGAGCTGAAACTTTGAAGCAACACAGGTCATGAAATTAGTTTTAACAGGGTACGTGTTATTACACAGCGTTAGTTGTTGGTAATTTTTTACGTTTTTGGTTGAAAACTCATTTGGCACAACGGACACCCACCGGTTCTCTCAGTTCAGTCCCGGTCGGACACACCAGATTGTCAAAGTAACAAAGTGTAAGTAACAATATGTTGGGTTTTTATGTGGTCTTTTGGTTATTTGTATCTTAGTCGCGGGACCTGCATGTATGTAATACTGCTGTGACCACAGTTTATATAAAGCATTTTAATTTTTCATACGAAATATTTATTATGCAAGTTTTCATAACAATCTTGAATTTATTACTGAACTTTAAAAATGAACATTAATAAATGCTATACGCAGAAAATAAAATAAAAGACGCAGTTTATAAAAAAACACTACTTCTTACCAAGAAAGTATACTTTTAAAATTTCGATAAACATTCGAATGTCAATGTATAAGTCGTATTAAAAATCGAGCAATAAAATTTGGCGATATACATACTCGTATGTTTGCAAAAAAAGGGAAATAAAACGTCGCCATAAAATAAGCAAAAAGGCTAATTTAGAATTTCATTCCCCTGTTGCATTGCAGTGGACTGCAGTGCATTCGTACACCCACGGATGTAGTCGCACCTACAAACTGGTTTCGCTCAATAAACGTATATCCAAAGCTTAACATACTAACGACTTCTTGAAATCACAAATTCCAATCAACGCCTTCCATACAGAACGAGATTTAAACAATATTTATTATTTTGTTAAATACTCATATTTGGATACAATACGGTTTATTAAAATGGCCTCTTGCCGTTTTGTTGTATTATAATCGGAACGCGCAATGGTGTTTGTTCATTGTTTTAACTGAATCCTATTTACGATGCATACATTAAGACTTTCACCAAATATAAAAAAAAATAGACTCACTAAATGATAACTGTATTTTTTTTAATTTTGAATTTGATTTTTGTCATTTTTGTTACGCCACAATTGAATCTTTGGGGAATTAATCTAATTGATTTTTTCTAACCGTTCTAGAAACTCACATATACATACATATGTATATCCAATGCTTGTCAGAAGAAGCTCTATTGATTTATGTTTCATCACGTTATCTTTATACTTTTCGTCGAAGTTTAATTCTTTTTACAAATAAGACTGGTAGACAATTCCTTTTTCTTTACCGAGAACTGATAGCGGTGACAAGCCGCGGAGATAGATGTGATGAGTGACATTTGTATAATATATCAATGGCCCATTCCCGCTAATCACGTGAAACGAAAGACATCTGGACTTTAATAAGATAAATAATGTGCCGCTAAAACCTTTAGAGATCATGAGCCGTGTTATTGTAAATCTACATATTGAAACGAAGACAGGCTATTATAGAATGCGTCTGTAAGTCGGCAGTACGATGTTTACTTTGCGTTATAAATATCGAAAAATAAATCCCCTTGATAACTAATACAATAATTAGCAGAATTCATTAACGTAGAAGTAGAAGAATTAATTGCAGTATAACGTTATCTGTGTTTCCGTTAATGACGATTATTTTATTGAACTACATATATCTGTATATGAAAACAGTTCAATTACTTTGTCACTGTAGGTAGACTTTACCTAGAGGGCGCTGTTAAGGTTAAGAACAACCACGATCGCATAACGGGAAGTAACCACTTGTGGGCAACCAAGAATTTGCATGAAACTATTGTATTCCAGTTCAATGTTATTATATTATTTATTCCATTCTCTTATTTACCTGATTCCATTACACCCAAACGTATACACAGTACTCGAAATAATAATCTGCAATGAATTATTTTAAGTCCGGAGTTCAAAACTACAAATATTAAATCTAAGGATAAATGCAAAAGCTACAATTTCTTTATTACCTAACGTAAACAAAAGTTACTGAATATAATTCCTTAAATATTAATATTGTTTTACTATTTCTTGTTTTCTGCACTCGCATATGTGTTATCCCTGGATAAGAGAAGCTACGCTCTTTCAACAGAAAAGAAACCTGAACGTAAGGATATAAATAACCCTTTACGAGCTGGCGCTGTACACGAATTGAGATTTTCTATTAGCGAAAGCCTTTCTTGTAAGCACGACCTCAGATTGTAATCTTATAGCGCTACGTCAGTTAGTCGCTACTTCGTTGTTCAAACGAATTTATCGCCAAATGTGTCAACCCGGTGATATATTGCTGGCTGGCAATGATTAAATATGACTGACACCACATTTATGTACCCTCAGAATAGATAAACATCTTCCAAACGTAATATCTCATTACATCTGCGTAGAAGCAAACGACTTGGACACGACTAGATTATTGCCGTAATGATAAATGGCTTACCGCCGATGATTCGTGAAGTCTTTTGAAATTCATTTGGCGTTGCGCTAAAGTTGTAGGTACGATAGTAATGTATGGCTGAGAGTACTTTCAATATATTTAACAATATACTTAATATTTTATTTCACCAATCTATTTGATGACTAATTTTATATCACGAGTTTGTTATCACAAAAATTTTCATATTATCCCAACGTTAGTTTGTGCTAAAGTTTAAGAACACTATATTTGACTTTTTGTTAAGTAGGTTAAGTGAAGGGTTAATGGTTATTGTACTATCTTAAAAAGACTCTCAAAGCTTGTCTCGTGGCAACACGACTACAATTTGCTTCAAATTACACGTTCCTTCGCGCACGTGTTTAGGCGCTCCCGCTGGTGATATAATTTTCAATTAAAAACAGCAATTATGTGAGCAATTAAATTTTCATGAATGACGCTATTTATTCGCGCGAGGAGCCAGTGTCGCGGTGTGGGCGTGAGGCAGGACGAGATAACCGGGTTCTCGCCCGCGCGCCGCATTAAGCACGCAGAGCTTGTAACATGCATTCACTTATACTGCGAACCATTGCAGATATTATTTACTAAAGGCCGGTTCAGACTACGACACTATACACCGTACACTCAGTGTATACATCGAATGTCTCTGTATGAACACGA
>DWQT01001432.1:0-16810 GCA_018244895.1 Myscelus amystis hages
TCACTTAGGGGTATGAAAAATAGATGGTGGCCGATTCTCAGACCTACTCAATATGCTCACAAAATTTCATGAGAATCGGTAAAGCCGTTTCGGAGGAGTTAGGGATCTAACATTGTGACACGAGAATTTTATATATAAGATAATGATTGTGGTTAGAATGGTTTCATTGGTGTGATGCAACTTTATAATTAACCGTTGAAAATTATGGCTATAACTTTAATTACCATTTCAAAATTAACAAAAAAATAACCGATTCTGCTAAGAAAATTATGACAGAAAAATCTTACATTTCATTGAATACTGTTTCTACTGTATGTAGATTTGTACGACGATAATTTTAATGCGAATTCATCAAATTTATAATAATCTGCCGTTATTTCGTTCAGAATACTTTATTCATACAAATAAAAATAACTGAAGTAAGCCTGTTATTACACAAATAACAATAACCAGAAATAATATTTGTCGTACGCACTTATTTTAATAATATAGCCAATTGTATTGTAAAGGTGATCTAACTGCGTAGTTCTTAATTCAAAATTGGAAACTTTACAAGAATTATTTAAACTCCATAGACAGTTTTTCTATGTACATAAAATATTCGAGCACAGATAATTCACAATTCCTCTCTGGCATGCACGTTGTAGTTTTCATTTTCCAGGAAGCCGAGGCTGTCCCAGAAGGAGCGTTGGCCGAAGTCGCTGCTGGACTTCATCTGAATGTTTCCAGCTCCAGGAATGTCCAGGAAATTGAGTTCAGGCGAACCGGGCTGAACTGGGGTCCATTGTGGGCCGTTTGTGATCTTTGGAATTCTGAAATATATTTAATCTCGTCAAATAACTTTAAGTATGGTACCTATTTCGAGGTAGTATTAATTGATAATATAAAAAAAAAACAATTAATAAAATAAATATCTTCTTTTACTCATAAATATTGGTATCTCTTTCTACCAATATTCATATATTGATGATTTTAGAGCATTGCATAGTATGATTCGCCAAAGTAAATTATACGTTTTATGATATAATTATTATAGTATTAATGCTAATTAATATTAATAAGCTACAGAGACCAAGACATAAATGTTTCAGACAATGTTTCTTAATGTTACTAAGTGATCATGGGAGGCGAAGATAAAGATAAATAATTTAAAGTTTAAAGATGAGTTTTACGGAAAAATAAATTAAATAATTGTAATTATTGGTATATTAAAATGATAAAAAAAAATTGAAAAGTAAATTTGAGTTAGCACGAATAATTAGTGAATTTTAATGTAGGTGTTAAGTGTGATAAAGATTTTAATGAATCTTACCCAGTACTGGCGTAACTGTAGACCATGTCGATAAGAGCTTCCCTCATGCTGCTGTCTTCGGGTGTTTCCTCTGTATCAACCGGTAGGAACTTCAGTACCATAACGACATCGTCAGCATGACTTACTCCTATAAAAGATATAGATACTGTTTTGTAGATGTACTTAATATGATACTATCTTTGTAGTCCATAGATAGGTGTTATAATGATATAATTTGATGTTCGACTAGCCTAGTGCTCGAGCGCTACAGATCCTGACTGCAAACGGAGGTCGTGGGTTCGATTGTGTGCGAGTAGAGTGTCAGTTAGGTATTTTTGAATGCTGTTTGTGTGTTACAAATTCGAATTTTAAACGGACACTCATAATGTATCCGCGACAATAATGATTTTCGCGCAACAATTACCTACTCTTTCAAGGTTCAAGAGGAAGGTTTGCACGTATAACTAGCTTTTGACGGCGGCTTCGCTCGCGTTGCAATTCAGAATTTTTTAAGTAAAAATTTACTATATGAACTTAGATATTCCAAAGATAGCAGGAAATTTTCACGGTATAGGTAAAGGGGAATTGTTTCACTCCGAAATCAACGCGCTCGAAGCCGCGGGCAAAAGCCAGTTTAATTATGTAGTCGAGTAGTCCGACTATACGTTACCATAGTTATTGTCGTTGCTCGCCATCATATTGGACAGGCTGACGGTAGCGCGGTACGCGTAGCGGTAAACGTATGTCGGCTGGCCGCTCTTGGCGGCGTGCACCTGCGCCAACTTGCCCACGGCCACCACGAACAAGCGATCCCCGAGAGCCTGTTCCATAAAGATCCTACCATTAATAACATCAACAAAATATACGGTACCCGAAAATTCAAATTCAAATTCAAATTGTTTATTCATTATAAGGTACATACATACACTTAATGAAAGTCATGTTTCAGTTATCATACTTCGGCTTTGTGCGCCCTTCAGGCTATAGTAGACAGGGAGAAAAAAAGCCGGCGAAAAAAACTCCCAGCACGGTTTTAAATGGCAACATTTGCCAAGTTGCAGTATGGCTTTGGTCCGATACCGAGCACACGTGACAGCACCCGTGCGTGTCAATATCAGCCCGCTGTCACGTCATTAAGGTTTATTATGCATTGTTTGCAACTTTTTTATGTAGCAAAATCCTTAGCTGCTAGCTGTTTATACGTGGCTTTATTAGTGCGAAATTTTGCGATCATGTACTTTTACGTAACTATGCAACATCTAAAATTAAAATAATCTAACTATTGTTATTTCATGAATCTTTGCAGGATGATGTGATAGTTCCACATTCAAATCAAAATCGTGATCATTCTTGGTGGTCCTCTATACAATGTTGCGGCCGATCCCACGTGTTCTACGCTTGTAACATTCTAAGTACCTCCGCCCTCGCAAAATACGTGACGGCTCATATTTTATGAGGCAGGCAACAAAGTGTAGTGTTTTTATAATGAACTGGCGTGAAAACAATAAGGGGAGGTATGAAAATTATCAATCTCAACACCACGGTACTGAACTCTACATGTCTTTACGTACATCAGTACTTAGGGCAAACACATTAATTTACGATGTAGTTTATTTTATTTTAAATAAGTTCAATAAAATCGTTGTGCTTTTATCGGCAAAGCCTACAATAGTCCTGATTATACTCTTCTTAAGAAAAAGTAAAATGTTATTTTCATTGTAAACGGTAATTTAACATAAGACTCCATTTGGCCAAATTGTGTAACGCCACTGAAAAACAAAGTGGCTGTTAATGAATAAAATAGGTGAAAACAGAATATTTGTAGATCTCAGTAGAAGACATTAAAGTAGATTAGCATGTAGATGCTCAGCCATCTTGCGTTCGCGCGCCCGGCGCCCCGCGCCCGCGCCTTGCGGGTCGCGCCATTGTCTTCCGGTACTTACAAATTACATCGTTTAATCTGTTTTAGGCAAATTGGCCTTTTATTGCCACAATATGTATTGTTTAAGACTTGTTTAAGCCGCACCGAAGACGGCCTTTTTGGTTTACTGAACGCTTAGATAATTTGTTTGTGTGTAAGCTTCATAGATTCTTCTCGATTTTAGCCTAGAACAATCACTGTTCTGAAGCTGTATTCAATGTTTAAGAGCTTAGACAAACATTCAAAGCAGATTAGTAAAATATACGGCGCTACAATGTTTTTCAAACTTCCCGTATAGTATGATGGCGGTAAGATTTGTTTTTTTTTGACGTATGACGTACGATTTATAATTATGTGATTGTACATATTATGATAAATATCATATGCCTCCTCACATTTTAAAGACAGGTAACGTGGTGACACCTAGTGAATTCCATTGGAATGTATAAAATAATTTACAGACAAATAAAACAATGTCAGATTTTATTAAACAATATGAACCTTCAGAGACCTTGCTTTTGTGTTTCGCTCGGAGAAGTTTCCAGAAACATAGATGCAACAAACGGGTTATTGTCGGTGGAGGCAGCGCCCCGTCCGGAGAGCGTTACCACCTAGTTTCCGCTCCCCAGTTTTATAATTCTCTGTACAGCGCCAGAATCTTCCAGTGACATTTTATTACTTAACCTTTTACATTTGTTCTTTCGCTCAGAAAATGTTGCTTGCAAGTTTTGTTGTAAACTCAGTTGATTTTCTCGACATCTGCAAATCTTGATTCTTTATTCTAGCATTTATAAGAATTTCTTTAGCCGCTAATTTATTATTGAATTTTATCTGCAGTTTGATACCATTAGGTAGTTCCTAGTTTGTGCAAGGTAAAATCAGAAGATAGAAAAGGTCAGTTACAATGATAGCGGGCAGAAAGATAGAAAAAGTTGCAGAGTCTTTCTAAGAAGGTTTCGTCACATCTCCTTCAAATGTGATGTGATATTATGATTTAAAACAAAAATAGACGGAAACATTAAATACAATGATATCCGACCGTGTAATTTTTTTTCCAGTTATAGGTAGATATCAAATTTAATGATTCGAAGAAATAAAAATTAAAATAAAATGATTCGATTGGAGTCGTAAACATAGTAAAGTGTTCAGTTCACTTCGCGCCCACTCAAACGAGGCATTTACTCGCACGTAACCGAGTGTTGTAGTACAGTGACGGTAAGATCGTTTTATTCCGTTGCACGGCCGGGCGCCCGCGGTCATAATTATTCGGAATGGCTTTCAGAAACGGTCGATCTTCTCATTCGAAGGATTTTTATTTAGCTTTATGTGAAGCTACAAATGAGTAATCGGCCACGTTCCACCCAACTCCCGACAGTCGAATGAAGCGAAAAAGATTTTTAAGTACTAGGAATTCAGAGCATCACATAAGCATGGAAATATGGATAGTCTCTAATATTTTTAGTACGAACGAATAGCTACCTAAGCAAAGTTACTAACTCATTACAAACTTTAATAATTGAACGTACCAATACATTGTCCTATGATTTTAAATGGTTTTTCTTCCGTTCCTCTCTAATTACCTAACTAATGTTCCGAATACCATCACTAACGTTAGAAAAGCTAAATGAAGGGATTATTACGTATAGCGTATTTTTATGTAATAAAATTAACCTTATGTACTCAGTATCTGACGAACTGTAATCAAATATGATCTCAAACAGTTTCAAGAATTGATGTCCGGAACATGACTAGACATCTTAATGTAGAATTGAAACATGTTGCGTCATTTATAAGCCGCAAGGTTCTATGGACCGATATACTTGTGTTCCGGATAACGATAGCGCCACACGAGCCCTACCGAGCAGCTTGAGCCATGATACTGATACGATATAATAATAGGTATTTGGAAATTCATCTGCCAATAAGAAAACGTGTAATTAAGCCGCAGATTTTTAAAACAAGAGGAAACAAGTAGCATCTCTTCACATCAGGCGAAATCGCAGATAAACTTTTATTTCGACTATTAAGAATAACAAAACGTAAGTACAAATATACATAGCCACGTGTTTTCTATAAATACACCTAACACAAATTCACTTATCCACTGAAAACAAGACGTATTTATTGAAGGGCCCGCATTGAGATAATAAAGTTACAGATCCCAGTAGCAATAACACGGAACGGCCTTCCTTCACTTATCTTAGAAGCTTCCGAGCTTCTCGAGCGCGCGGCGGACGGCAGGTAGAAGCTCTCGGGGTAATTTGCTGCCCTTCTAATACGCAACCTTAAATTGATACAAAAGTAATTGAGCTTTCGTACGCGCTGTGAATACGAATGTGGTTGCGAAAAGCAACATGATTGCGGGTAAAATAATTGAATTACTTTTATATGACACGAATATTTATAATTTAATGGTTACTTATAAGGCTATGATTCTCTATGAAAAACTTAAATTAGTGGAGCAGTGTATCCTAATCGTTTATTCCGGAACGTTTTGTTTGCCTTTCCGACGCACAGGATATTATTTATTGATCTGTTGTCCATTTATTATAATATCATCACGCCAGTTTCCTAACGGGCTATGCTCATGGCCCCGTGTGCCAAATGTCTCTATCGTTACAGACTTGAAAGGACATGCTGTAATTTTAAACAACATCTTAAGAAAGTGTCTACATATAAGGTTGGAAATATGTAATGCTGCGTAACCGCATCATTTTCGAGTATCATGAAGAACAGGCACACAGTACGTCGACCCGGCGTGTACTAGCGGCAGCCGGCCGCCACCCGTCGTGTGGGAAATGCTACTTTAAAAGATTAACCGTATGGCATTTAATTTGCATAACATTACTGGGTATTTTGCAATTGTCGCAATTTTATATAGCCCAGGTTTGGCTCGTGGAAAGTTTCTCTAGATATTTATTAAAACATTTCTTGTTAAAAATTGTTTTATCGTCAGTCATTATATTACTAATAGTTTGATGAATTCAAATTCAATTCAAATTCAATACGCATTACCTAGGGTTCTCGAAATATAGCAATCTTTACGTATCATATGAGGCAGAAAATTCAAACCGTTAAAAATGGAATCAGTTTTACCTTTCAATATCTCAATACCTCTATTCGTAAGTTTCTTTGGTCGTTCACTTGGAAAAATAAAAATATGGAAAATAAAGAGTATAAAATATAGTTGGGATATTTCAGGGTTTGAATTTACTGCGGCCCAGTGTCACAATGGTCACCGCCGCCCCGATATGGCAGCGTACTGGCGGTGATTTACGGTTCCGGTCGCGGCGGCCATCTTGATATCGCGACGTGTGTATTTAAATCGCACGGGTCTACTGTGATCACGTAACTCTACATAGAGATTGATATGGAACCTAATATTGGATGTAAACGAAAGAAGCTAGGCAGATTTTCGATTAGAAGCCTGAAGCTTTACTGGCGTAATATGAATGGAATATTTTAAATAACCAGATTGAATAATAGGGCCACTGCCAATAAACGTAAATTTAAACTGATTTACATATAAGAGTTCTTTACGCAGAAACATCAAATATTTCCAATATAAAATACCCTCGCGTGCAACGCTAAATTCATCTATCTTTCAGTGCGGGTTCGAAAAAAGTCTTAAAATATTGTATAACATTTCGGCAGTTTGGAAGGTTACGCCTGAAATTTTGATGGCTTTTGGTTTTGATGGTTTCCGATAACTGCTCTGTCGAAGCAGTGGGCTGAAGCTAGTATAAATACGTAAGTAGAAAATTTTCTCGGATTTTAGTGTGAAAAATAGACGCTAAACCGGTTTCTAGAATTAAATAGCAATTCTTGTGTTGTTTGGTATCGTCTTAAAGATAAACGTAATTCCAAGTCAGCTATCAGCGTCGAGACAATCGGGAACTGATGGCGCCCTAAGACAGAAATCCAATGTCGAGTTCCGACAATATCCGACAAGACGAGTGAAGGACAATGCTATCTCTGTCGTTTATCAGTTAGACCGTGAACGGCGTTGAAACAATTGAAGTTTCGGGTTACAAAACCCGATAACACAGGACAACTGCGAGACGAGAATGTTCCACCAGATCATTGAACTACTCCGTGCCACTTAGGGGGGACTTAGCGAAACTTCAAGCTAAGATTCCCAGCGCAGACACTTCTAGAAAGTTCGCGAGAACATGATCGAATCTCGAGTCTCACGTCGACCGGGCGACACGTGACGTGTCTGGTTCACTTATTAATTGGATTGGATCGATTCTGTATACATATATAATTTCTTGTCAACTCGATTAAAAAGATAAGGGCTTGTCTCCTCACCTGCAATAATTCGTTCTGTATGTTACAGCGCGAGTTTGATTCTTTCTTTTTTTGAAAGTAGTTCTGAAGAATTTTCATCATACCTGAAAACAAAGAAAAACATTCAGTTTAATATTTTTTTTATTATTATCCTACTATCGATACGATATTATCATGCCAGATTGTAACGGGGTAGGCAGAGCATCGAGTCCCAATCGCTCAATATACTAAAATTGTCAATTTCCAAGATTTATCTGAAACTATTTTTCGAAACAATGAGATATTTCATTGAGTCTATTTTGATATCAGAAACCTTATTCCTTTAATAATGGTTAGATTATAATTGCGTATTATGCCATATTGCAATAAAGTAATACTTTGGGACATCGTACTTACGAATTTAAAACATACTAGGTAACGTCTATACTATAGTTACTAGACAAATGATAAACATACATACATACATGTACCTAAACACACCATATCACTCAATATTCGTCAAAACCTCTGAGTCAGCAATCTCGATCGTTGACCACTATACCAATGGTCTAGTCAAAGGCCATAAAAGACAAACGGGCAATGTAAAAGGTCAGGGAAGGTTGAGGAAATAATAAATAAGCTAAAAGTAGTGGCGCCGTCGTCTGAACATCGGAGAACGATCCGTTTCGAGCTTCCTTTAAGGAGGCACGACACGAATGTAATTTCTTCGAGTTCCTCCGAACGCTTATTGCTATGAAGACAGTTTCCGGCCGGAGTGCGCTACAGAAATCCTTTGCCATCGACCTACGTCCCTTACGTCAAACGATGTCTAAAGAATATGAAGCGCACACAAAAAGATCTATGAAATCGGTATGTATCGGAATAGTGTAGTAGCAAATCGGTAAATTGTAACTCAGCTTTTGTGTTTGCAAAATCAATAGAAAATCCTGACACTTATTATTGCGATTTTCATGAGATTCGCAAACACTTTGCATTCATATTTAGAGAAGCACGTTAAGTTTTCTATTAAAATTTGAAGGAGGTGAAAGCGGTTTAACAACATGTGACAAACGACTAACTATACATCGTGAGCAGTTGCCGGAAAGGGTTGTAACCGCGAACCACATACCTAATATATACATATATGTAGGTATTTATATAAAGCTTTACTCAAAGATGTCTCGAGGCGTGGTCCGGTCCGGCCGCTTGGCAAATCGGAGCGTGTGTAATACGATTATCGGTGAAGCTGTCGCCCACGGCTCGGCGACGATTAACCTCACACTGGAGTTGTTCGAGTAGTGGCGGCGATTGTAGAGAATATGTATTTTATCGTGCATAAGCGAATTATTTCATCCGCTTTTATGGCTGGTATAATGAGAAACACTTAAACAAAAAAAAATTGAAAACCAAAGGGAATTCCCATACTTGAAAATACGTAGCTTATTATAGACTTTTACATTTCTAACGTTCTATTCGAATCTGGAATCGCATGTTCTCCATTCCAATATTAGCTTCACCACTAGCGCCGGTCCTGTTCCAGTTTCAATGAACACACAAGACGCTTGGTTGCTTATTCACTAAACACTGGTCTGTCCCAATTAACTTGAACTGGAGCCAGGAATACAGATTCCATCGAAAGCTTATAAATAACAAATTTAAATATCATTCCTTATAACGGTGAAGGGAACCTGCGTTTGCTAGAGTATGTCATAAAAATGTATGTTTCTGAGATGCGGAAGTCTGCCAATGAGCACTCGGCCAGCGCGGTAGACCAGTCCAGCAATGGAAGACAGAAGCGGCGGCTGGCTGATGCGTCTGAGGCTATGGGACACGCGCCTACGTGCAAATGCATTGCACGACAGGAAAACATACTACGTATGCGAAAACTTTAAGAGAAATGTTTTCAGTTCCGGACATGTGTGCGGAATAACTAGCAGCTGAATCGCACAAGTTTTTGAATAAACCGCACGTGCGTGGTTCAAAACGTGTTTCGCTCCAACTGAATTTAGTACTCGCGTTGCGGAAACACACACCACTCATAATATATTCCGTTTATTTACATAATAACTGCAATATATGTTCTGGGCATGCAATGTGGATTGTTTTACTGCCTATAAGATATTTGACAGACGTAATCAAAGTCGTACTGTCACGCTCATTAAGATTTAACTCTTCTCAGTCAGGTAGGACAATAAAGCCCCAACACACCTTCAACATAAAAACACAAAACTGCTCTGTTGTATTAGGTATTGTATTGAATTAAAGAAAAAACTTATTTTCAACATTTTCCTTCCATGTAATAAGTAAATCTACCGAAGACAGAAGTAAAATTTTTCAAATTCTACGAAAAGCGGACACGATTTTCAACTTATCGCCAACATCACGTAAGCACCTCGGACACGTCCCCGTACGTCGCCGGAGCGATCCTGAGGGAGATTGCAATCCAGGGAATATGGCCTTTATTCCTAAAGTAGCAATGTTCAAAATAACTTGCCATCCGTAAATTTTACCCTGAAAATACATCTTAATTTTTACGCTAACTTGGAATCGGGATTGTACTTGCAGCAAAATAAAGTTCAAAATGCATTGCTCGATAGAAAACAAATATGTGAGAATTGAGAATGGTATTAAGCTTGAACTGACCGTAACAACAGGGTTGAATTACTGATGAGATTGGCGTAAATCAAATCAAGAATCGAAGAAGATAATGTTGGTAGCACATCAGATCTCTGCCTACACCGTAAGAGACGTGGCGTGATAGTGTCCTAATAATAAGAAGCGTACACAATATATTTAGGCCATTTCTCTTGATGTCCTCACAAATTGTGTTATATCTGTAGGTACATTCCCGTAACAAATGACATGTATTTGCGAAGACATTCTGTAGTCCCACGCGACTGTGAATAAAGCAGGGCGTCACGAAACAAAGTGTCCCGGTGAGACAACATGATATGTCACTTTCCTATATCTACATAATAGTGTTCTGTGCTCCATTTACCACATCACGTTACTAATATCTTCAATTGTAAGCTACGTTTGTGTTTCTGTCTAGTCCAATCTAGGTTGAAGAAACACTGATTTATTTTTGTTTTTATTAGATCATGATTACAACATAAGACCAGTAATTACATGCTTTTAGAAATGAAATTACTTAAGAAGTGACAGCCTTAAGCCCTAATAATGTGGCCTGCCTCGCAAAGTCTTCCTTCATCTATTGCTAGATATACTTAAGCTTACAACGTACACTGATTTGTAATTTGATCGTTAGATATCAGCATTTGAACTCGGCGCCCTGGATCCTGAAGTGGAAATCTAAGCTACTAGGCCATCGCCGTTTGTGTACTATGTACGCTATGTATGGTGACATTTAAAAGTCGTTCTCCCGCGGGAAGGGCCCACGCGATGAGACAAATCAGGCCACACTTGATCAAATGGGGCATAAACATGTTGACGATCCCACTAATACAATATGATAGAACAATCTGTATAGAAAACATCTTTGTTCCTTTTTATCAGTCAATTATTCCATGACTTATTCAGACAACAAAGTATTTCTTGAAGGCATATTCACGTTACGTTTATAGATGGTAAAGGTAAACTTAATTCATAACGAGCTAGATGGTTTACTGACATATCGTCAGTCACAAATGAAATGTCTGATACACAACCGATTACCTACAGCCATCGCGAGCGATTATCAATCAAAAGTTATCGAGGCGGATTGACGTTTCAATAAATACCCGCGACGAGGGTTACCATTCGCAACAGTGAAAAATCCGGACAGTCTAGAAGGAGAGGAAAAGACAGAAGCATATAGCCTAGAACAATCTTAGAGGTCTTGTCAATGTAATATTTAGGATAAAAAACAAATACATTAGGCATTGATTTTAAAACGAGGTGGTTATTTTATGCTGATTGTAACTTTCTCATAGCAACATCTAAGAATCTGTATTATGTTAGACATTATAAAATCCTAGTCTAGAGTGTGAAAAATTTGTAGAATGCTAGGTATTAAATATTCAGACCGTAATCCGCAATCTGGTTTGTCTTAAAATTTCAGGACGGGGTACGGCCACCCCACCAACGACGTAGGGCGCGTGCCGGGAAGCATCGAGCGACTTGGCCTTCGCCAGCGTATTGGGGTTTATTGGTTTCGACTTCAACGTGGAACAGACATCGTGTAGCGGCGACGCGGCGCGAGGCCAGCGGTTCTTAAAGATTTTTAATTAAAAATATATAATTGATAAATTTTTTACAAACAATAGCAATTCATTAGTTGGTCCTTTCTGCCTACCTCATTAGAGACCTGGCGTGATGGCTATGTGTGTATGTAACATTTCATAGTTTAGAAAACATTCCAAAGCTTGGAAATAATACACGCTCAAATAAAACATACTTTAAAAAGAACAAAAATACCCACTTAGCTTTCTAATTTGTTTTTCCAATCGCGCTAGGCACATTTACATTTCCAATTTTGAGTTCAGCATCCTTTGTGTGTTACTAGGCGGAGGAGTCATTGTCGTAAAACGAGTGTAACTTTAGTTTGTAAAGTTCTCGGTGAAAGCGCCTTTACCGTGAATATATTCCGTTCGAAAGCGAAACTTGAATATTATTGTTTCCATTTGCAAGTCTACCGTCGCGAGGTATTTCTGTTAAAGTTGTAATAGCACTTCAATTTAACATCAGTTGTACGATTCTAAATCGTTCAACAAATCGACCTTGGACAGCATTCCACCTCTAGTTGAACTGACGTGTTTCTACGTATTATGTACCGCCGTGTCGCGACATGTTAGCCTGACATGTGTAAGCGTGGTACCTGCTAGCTCTAAGCAGGTCGACATGTTCCAAGCTGCCTAGTTTACAACATTTTGCATTAAGATGTGTCACTAAACGTAACTTGCTATTTATGTTGAAGTTTTATTGACATTCTTAGAATTCATGCCTTACAAATTTGAAATATTTACTAGGTAGATTTCGGTAGACATAAATATATTATTAAACATTTTGTAGCTAACATATTGTTTCAAAATCGATGGTAATACTTGAAATAGATTTAAAATGAGTGCATGACGTGGTTTTAGAGTTGTGTATTTTATAGTTTTTTATTTTATTTTACGGAGTGGCAACCTTCCGCTTGGGTGATAAAAAATTTTACTAGAACGCTGTGACCCCCCCTCCCCCGGCCCAGCGTTACGGCTCATTATGTAAACGAAGCTCAGGTACTGCAAGCGTCGAGTGTCGTTGACCACTGATGAGTATTTAATGTCGGGTACTTTACATACACGATGTTTAAAACATAAACTGCGAACTAAATACATCAGCCTGTACATGGAAGAATAATCGACACGAAATTGTTGTGAAATTCATTTAAATCCATATGAGTTATACATACAACTTTTCTAAAAAGTAACTTTTCTCTAAATTGCGAGTACCAAGGCAATAAAACTTTTGGTTCCCGCGTAGCACACCACCTTGGACAAGATTGCTTCTAACAGTACATCTTGCATTAAATATCAACCAATAAACAACATTATGGCGCACTTAAAGCTATGCCGTGAAAGCACCGTTTTGTTAAATTCGACAAACTCCTATACGAGGTAGTTGGGTAAAAGGGGTTGTTGGGAAACAAAAGTTCGTTGACCGGAATCTGATAGTTTATACAGAATTGTCGTATCCAGAAGCTTGCCGTGGTCGAGCTACGCGGCTACGGCGTAGCTTTAACTCGAACGTAAAACATATACGTAAAGGCGAGTATTCATTCTACGTCCTTGCTTTACAAGAACACCACACGGTATCGGACTTGAACGGAAATTTGATGCATATACTCACAGTCGACAACTTACAATTTCCTTTTATTGTCAAACTTTTGATCATTCACACGTGCGGTTAACGTTCCCTAAGTTTGTGTGGACTTTAATTGAATTCGCACCATGTCCCGACTTGTAATGAGCTCGCGCGCCCGGTTCGCTTATTGAGGTCGTTCTGAGCGCTGCCATGACTGCAAGTCCCAACTTTCCCATTGCTCACACAACTGATACGATAAGACTTGTAGCTGACTGAATGCGTACAAATCCAGAACATGAATCGCATTCGAAATTCAAAACCGACAATTATAAGATTGCAATCGTGCAATTTACGTTTTCGTAAATATCGTTAGGTGAAATTTATTATTTTTACAAGCTACGTTTTTAATCAACCGTTTTTTGTTTTTTTTCTAACAATTATCTTTCAATTCTCGCATGTGATGTACAACAGAGTTGAGTATTATTGACATTGTTATGATCCGAGTAGCGATACCGTGCCACAGATAATACTCTCGGCAGCGCAAGTAATTGACGGCGGCGGCAGACCGACCATGATCTGTCAGTGCCAGCGTTTATGACACTGACTTATGAACGCGGCCGCCAAAAATGCTATTTTGATTATGATATTCCCGTAGATATTAAACATTTTATAAGTTTACAATAATTTCCCTCTGTAGTATCGGCGTGTTTGCTTACGTATTTTTTTACATTGTAACAGCGCTTAGGTCAACCTCTGCCACGCTGGCCCAGACCGAATTACGCTGCACACCTTGCCATTAAGACAGGATATCCCAGGAATAATTAAAAAGTCTTGAAAAAAACGTTCACGCATTCACAGTACGGATATGAGAGGAAGTAAACATCCAGGTTCAATTTCAATGCGCTGTGCTCCCAGTAGATACAGCGCCAGTGCCGCTGGAGGGGAAAACATTTTTCGCTACACCAGCACTCACATTTAAGCCGGACTAGCTTTCCTGTCATTTCACCTCGGGAATAAATTCCTTGCCCAAGCTCTTTGGATCTTCGCTTACTTTTAAATACTAAATAAGCATTCCTTTTAAACAAAATCCGTCGGAGTTTTAAATATGTAACTTGGTATGCCAGTTGAAAATAAAAATATTGTGGGAATTCGTATAATTAAATTGTCCAGCATTTTGTTTAGAATGCTGCAGAAATATTCTCCTTCAATGTCGGTCTTGTCTACTTCAATTACGTGGATTGCAATGGTCTCATTTTTATTGCACACCTGAAGCCAAAATGTCCTTATGAACATTTGCGAAACTACGTACGTAGTGGGCTTATAGCTTTTTAACGTCTTCATTAACTTTAATGTTTAAACATAAATGAACCAAAGTGAACGTTTTCAGATTTGTCGAAGCTACTCGTAATTGCCATGCAAGTGTCATTTTTGGCCTTAGCTACGGGAGATCTGAAACATACTCCATCAGTTCCAGGGCAGATCGGCAGACGTTCTTCCGAATACTTCCTTAAATATGATAACGTTTTGTTTTCATAACGATCCAATGTAATATCATTTCCAAATGAAAGCTTTCGATATCAAGCCGAAGCAGCTCTCTGTTTATGTCACTGTTAGAACAAATTCCCCGTACATATGTATTCACTAAGTCTAACCTTTTCTTTTGAAAAGCGTAGTGCGGATTTATATAAATTCCACTCCGTTCAGTGGTTTAAATATGTCACACGTAGAATGTCTGCAAATGTAAATTGAAAATGTGAGACAGAATTGCTTGTGCCAAATGGTTTTGGGGAAATACGAGTTGGTACCGCAAATAGGTAACAATAAATCCATCTTAAGCCTCGGCGTTAAATGGGGGCTACGGCTCGAGCGCGGTGCGTTATGGACGTAGCGAAGAAATGTAAAGTAAAAAAGTTGAAGTAATTTCACCTTAGACTAAATAGAAAACTGTCTAGCAAATGTCTACAATCAAAAACGCCCTCGTAGCAATTGCCCAAAGCAGACCGCACTGGCGAGAAACCAGGGAAAGTTGTCAGTGCAGTTACCAGAGATCTGTATCTAACTTACTCGTAATGTAAGTTTTTTTTTTCACCCTTTAATGGTCCACTGCTGGACCGGGTCTCCTCTCACAGTGAGAGGGATTAGGCCATAGTCTACCGCGCTGGCCAAATGCGGATTGGTAGACTTCACACACCTCAGAAAATATTATACAAAATTATAACATCTCTAAGGTGTGCAGGTTTCCTCACGATCTTTTCCTTCACCGTTTTAGCGAATGATATTTAAATTTTATTTATAAAACACACTTGATAAGTCAGAGGTGCGTGCCAGGATCGAACCCAGACCCCCGGAGTGAGAGGGTATCACTATCACTAGGTACCACTACTACTAGGCTATTATTATTAGCACTGCTTATAGTTATTTATTCGTTATTATATCTTATCAGTTATTGTATAGTGATTATATCGTTATTATAGTTATCAAATTATATGTATATGAAAGGATCGACATTGCGGTGGCCCGAGCGGGAATCCTAGCAACGAACTATTCGTCCGATATCTGGTAAAAAATGTATGAAAATTGCACAGCGCCCCCATCGTGCGTAAAAGGAACTAATTTGTAATGTAAATCGAAATGTCACTGCCGCGTTTTGTATGAAATGTGCGAGCAGGAAAACCCATTCTGACACTGTCAACTCTGTCAGTTGCATTGTGAAGTCTCCATACCTTTACATTAGAAACTGTTAACTGCTTGCAGCATGGTTTGGTATATTTGGAGGTTGGTCGGACATCTCTATATCGTGTGGGCGTGTAAAATAAGTCTCACAATACACCTCGATTACTGTACTAGTTGTACCAATTAACAATGATCAAAAACATTCAAAGATTACAAAAACAATACGTGAACTCATAACTGAACAAATCATACCTGTCCTCCTCAATGTTGAGGTCGGGGATGCTCTCCTCCACGAGGGCGCGGCACGACTCTTGCAAAGTCTTCACTTCGTTCTCCGTCTGTTCCATGCGCTAGAATATACAATAACATTAAATATATAGAACTTTTGATATACATATATAATATACAAAGAGACTTAACCACGCGTTGCCGTGGTTCAATTACAGCAAAAACATTTCTTTTCGGTGGGACGTTAAAACTGTGAATTTTAATATCAATAGTTAAGGTCAAGGTTTCAATATGAAATGCTTGTAAGGTAGCAACGATGTTCAGTAGATTGTGAGTAGTTAAACGCACAATGTTCGTGGTTCAAACGGTGACTGAGGTCGTTCAGTGTAATTGAGTAGTTAACGAGGGAACGTGGTGACTTGGTAACAGGGACCATTTAGAGGAGTATGAGTATTTAACTAGTGGGCGTGGTTTACGTCTGCCATGAAAATCGATTAGTGGAGTGTGAGTAGATAGAGTGGGCGTGGTTTAAGTCTGTCATAAAAATCTATAAGTAGAGTGTGAGTAGATAGAGTGGGCGTGGTTGAAACAATGATAAAGATCGTTTCGTCTATCAGTTATGTGCGTGAAGCCGTTAGTGGGGC
>DWQT01001433.1:0-16791 GCA_018244895.1 Myscelus amystis hages
GTTGTTACATACTATCTGTTTGTATTAGTGGAAATATACAAAATTGGATATTTGTATATCAACCTTATTTCTATTCCGTATTTAAACATTGTATTGTTTAAAAGATAACTAATTGTCTCCAAAACGCTATAACGTCAATTTGCTCTGCTTATTATAGGTAATGTTTTCGGTTAAAATTTTTGTCGCATGAATAATATTCACAGCAAACAAATAAGAAATAGGGATTAGATTAGATAATATTTCAGAAAATTTAAATAGTAAGATTTCGTTTGAGGCAAAAAGAAACGTCTTTTATTTATAATATTTATTTAGTTATTTTTTGAAATTTTGCGCAGACCGTTACAAATGACACTTCAGAAACACTATTATTTTAATAATACGTTACTTTCGATAACAGTTAACGTTGTTTTACTTTGCGGCTGTTTGCGGTGGGCAGCGCGACGTAGACTTTCTACTCGGATACTGGAGACGGTACAAAAGTTTAATGTTCATTCGTCAACCAGAAGTCAATTACGAATAAACACTTTCAACCAAACATTAATAAGTGTATTACCATATCTTGGTTACATCTAATGTTTTATTTTTAAAATATTACTTTACTTTTGTGGGCTACGGTAGCCATATAAATAGTGTTGTAAAATTAACGTCGTTAATTTGATTTAAAACTGTTGACACGCGAAATAGTAATTATAAATAATGCTAAACGAGGGAAAACGTAGAATTTTCTCATAAGTGATGTTATTTCGGATATTGCGTGATGCAGTTAAGCTGACGCGGCGGGCGCCCACTTCCTGCAAGTTGCAGCGGCGAGCACTTCCGCCGCGGGATGACATCTGCTGCACAAGTTGTGACCATAACTTTGTCATGTTCACTGTTAATAGGATTTGAACCAAGATTCTAAAATACGAACGCTGTGATAAATGTGATTACGGCATCCAAATTGTCTATTATCAACTAACCATGTCAATAGTTTACATAGGGTGAATCGCAATTATCATTATTTAGATACCTCTCAGATTTGCCAATTCAGGTTGTAGGATGCTGGCAAATTAAATTGTAAGGTACCTACCACCTAACATGCAAATATATTATAATAAAATTTAAAAAAAAAATGAGTTTGAAATTGATTCCGATTTGACATACAAAATAAGATTTGATAAGTTGCCTTATGTACTTTACCTCTTATAAAAGTAGGAAAATGTTTTATGAATGTCACTGCATTATTGACATTAAAATAATACAAGTTCTAAATAATAATCTGACATTGGTTGTTCTGTACTTACTCCAGTTTTCAATTATCGTTGCCTGCTGGACTATTACAGCTTCGAATTTCAAGGATAATGAGCTAGAAGCGCTCTCAGCTAAATTTGAGGGGGCGGTGGGTGGAATGATTCCAAATTCTGGTTGGAAAATATAGAATGTAGGTTGCACTAGACAGATGTGCACATCCACGCAGTGACAACCTGCATCCGGTGTCATCTGCTTCCGGAACGCGACAATGTTAGCCGCGCCGTGCGTACATAACGTATTCGTGTTACTTATTAAAATTTAATAAAAAATGTAGTAATATTTTAATGTTACAAATATTTAGCACAATTTGAAGTAATTTATAGCTTGCCTAAATTTAACTATTTACATGTTACCTTTAAGTAAACTGAGCATTTATTCTGAAATGAACAGTTAGCTAATTCTTGTTTGTCTTTTCTTTATTTGACATGGTATTTTGCGCAAAACTCGAGAGAGCGATTATAATTGCTGTGGTCCCTGCACCGTAATGCATGACGAAACATTTTTTTATGGTGACTGCTTTAGTGCCTACATTTTAGTTCAATGGCCAATATTCTTTCAATCTCATAATACATTGAATGCAAGAATCTAATATGATTTCTTGCGTTGTCCAGTTTTTGATTTGTTGGGTTAACACATTTTCTAGGTTTATTGCGTACTTGTTAAGAAGATAATAAATTAAAAAAATGTTGTTAACGATTCTTGTAATACACAACAATTTATCGTAAACAATTAATTAGTCATTATCCTAAATCATTAAATATGTTAGATGGAACTGAAACCAGTTGAGCGGTTGTTGATTTAAAAAATAATAAAGAATGTACGCGGGTCGACAAAACTATAGCATGCTTCACAATGCGGGTCGACAAATGATGTTGTTATGATTTTAAATCCGGTCCGTAATCTGCGAAACACGACAGATTGCGCGCAAAGTGGTCCCGTTCCCGCGGGACTCGCTCGTTATTCTCGCTTGTTTGTTTACGCGACTCGACTACTGCCACCAGCCAGTAGGCAGAGTGACACGTACATGCATACGCAACCATACTTACATACATATACTAGCTGACCCAGCAAACGTTGCTTTGCCAAATAATTATTTCTGAACATTTTCATTTCTACCCTTTGCTGTTTACGGAGTGAGAAGTGATACCGGTAGACCCCCGGCGGGAATAATATCGCTATTAAAAAATAGGGGATGGTCGAAGAAGGGTGAAAATTTAGGGTTGCCTGTATTTTGTAATGCCGAATCACACAAAAATAAAAACAAAAAATTCGTCAAAAAATTTAAGGGTGAACAACCCTAATCACTTAGTGGTATGAAAAATAGATGTTGACCGATTCTCAGACCTACTCAATATGCTCACAAATGAGGAATCGGTCAAGCCGTTTCGGAGGAGTTCGGGAACGAACACTGTGACATGAGAATTTTATATATATAAAATATTCTTAGTACGTTTGCTTAAGCTCATGAAATATTTTGACTACTACTGTTTCCTTAATCGAGGTGCTACAAACCTCAAATACATAGAAACGGAAGTGCGACAATGATTGTGATTTTGCCTGTTATTTACATAGCCAAAGATTTTCATTAAACATCGATAGAATCCAATTCGAGATTTCCACAGAGTGTTTAATATAAAAAATACAGACGAATTGAGGACCTTTTCCTTTTTGAAGTCGATGGCAAACGGGTGGCATTTTTCCACAAAATAATTAGAAATTTTGTAGAGACAAATAACATGTAGGGAAAAAATATTTTTGTTCAGATAAGTAGGTACAAATTATATCTAATATGTATGTTACACTGCTTTTCAAAAGCATTACATTTTTTCTTAACATGCAATGAATTTTCGTATACGAAGAACATGTTATGCAATTGGTTTATTTCCTATAGGGGTAGGCAGAGGCTGAGAATTTCTTCCGACTGCAGCTGGACAAAATATTTTTACCTCTTGTACATTAATCATCAATCAACATTCTTTACACCTCATATCTCTCCGCTAGGGAATAGTTAACATACGAGTACCTATAAACAATTTTAATATTTTCCTGGAACTAATCTCTTGAAAACTGAAATAATCTACTTTAGCTATACCTATGTCCGTTCAGAGTAAAATTTTAATCATAAGAGAATTGACGGCTTGTTTTTGTAATTTTTGCTCATTTACATTAAGTCATGTAGTATTTTTTTACCATTTCAATCCTACATAAAATGATGACACGAATTAATAGTATATAAGAAAGTCATTGTATTCTTATTTTATTAAACATCCTCACCATATTATAGCAATACCTACAATAATTTTAAATAGTAATCAATTGTACTAGCAAAATTAACTAAATATTCAGAATAAAGAAGTAGAAATTTAATCTGTTCTTGCTAGCAGCTTAACTTCCATTGCAGTTATCCTGGAGGTACCTAATAGCAACAGCAGCGCTATGGATGCTGCGTTGCATTAAAAAAATATGTATTTCGTAAATAGCTCTTGAAAAATAAATTATAATAAATTTGAGGCGACTTGTTTTTCTTTCCTAATTGAATTTTGACGCAGGAGAGGCAGCTGGATAAACAAAGGCAAGATTTCACTTAAAGCGTTATGTGTATCACTACTCAGCCCGGCGTTTGTTTTAAATTACGCTTTGTTAGCCTTATACGCAAGATACTGTCGTGTATATCATTTAAACTTACTTCACCAATAGCTCCAATGCAGGTCGCAGATCCAGGTGGCAATAGGTTGGTAACGAATGGACCATGGATGTTATATGATTTGGATGTTATAGTCACCCTTAATGGCTCCGACGACATTGAATAACAGATAAGCATCTTCTCAGCTTGATCTTCCTTATCTACAAATATCTTTCTTTATCTATTCGTATCTTTTTTTCATACTTTTTTTTAAAGTTGATTAGAGAGATGTTCCAAAATCGTTTGTTTAATTAATCTATGCAATACCATTAACGATACGAGTATTATATGTAAATGTAACTTCGAAACGTAAACGTTCCTAAAATCCATTTTCTACTATTTAAATTAACATTAACATTTAACAAAATTATAAATTATCCAAAAATTCAGCAAGAAATAAAACAAATTATTTTTTTTTGTTATTAAGAAATTGTCTTTTACTTGTATGTGGTTTTTAACTTAAACCTTAAGTATAATAACTATCGGGACTAAAAACATAAGTAGTCTTGCATGCAGCTGATTGCTTTTTATCAGTATCTATCAAGTGTCGATAACATCTGCTTTCATTCAACTTGAAATGAAGACAAATTCGTCCACCCAAGATTTCGTTTGAATTGTAAATTTCTGTTCACTTCGTTCCAATTTATAGATGCCTACTCTAGATTTATTTATTCTAATGAAATTGGATCCTTTGCAAATGAATGCCATTGAACTTATAACGAATCTCCTTTTATGGTAAGTATTCGAAAAAAATTACAAGGACAGTTTTGGTTATCAAACATCTATAAACTCATCGATGAAATAGTGCCCGAAAATAATCTTGAAATGTCTACACTGCCGTGAACAGACTTAAACCGGAAAGAAGCGGTAAATTCAAAACCATATTTATTTAATGACCAAAAATAAAAAGAAAAATGTGCGATGTATTACCCTCCTCGGATGTGGCGGTTCCATTTCTGACGTGTAGATAAATCGACTTGCTAGAAACTTTTATTCCTCTTACCAATGGAAAGCCTCGTAACAGCTTGCATTTATTTTGTGAAATATATACATACATTACGTGGGTGTGTTGTACCGTGTTTAATATTTTGTGAACTTCGCCAACCAAAACACAAGGCGTATGCGGGTTCCTTTGTTATGGAGATTCGTTGGGTGGCGTTAAATAATGGACTAACAAGCCGATTTGTCATAGTACTGAGCAGTTTCAATTGGAACGTATAATTGAAATTCATTATAGTATTTTATAAGATCATAAACAAAATTATTGTTTAAATTGTTTGGTGCCTTATTTACAAGTTCAGAGATTACTTATTTATTCAGTTACATCAATAGCAATACATATAAACATTTGCATTACATCTATCTTAAAGATGACTTTACTGATGTGAATGCCAATAATAAAGAACGAAGCACATTCGCGTACTTATATGCAAATATTAAAGATTTATTGCATTGATTTTAATTTGAGAGACAATTTGTTAGACATGAGTTTATCAGGATTATTCAGAAGGTTTGTTGTACAAAAGACGTAGCAGAATGACTGTATAGTACAAATGTAGTATTGTTGACGACTCGTGGCTAAAGGTCTTCAAAGACCCTTCATGGGTAAAAACAGTCACGTACTCACATTTTGAGCGTAAATCCGTTTACCGTTTTCTCAGATAAAACGGTACATAATATATCTTTTTTCCGGGCTATGTTAAATCATAGTGCTAATTCGAATTGTGGTTTTTACATTAAATCGATATCATATTAACGCCTTATCAAGTACTCGGCATATTAAGGAAATTAAGTAACGCCCCCTTGTGTAAAAAATATATTGTTGTTGCATCCGCGTATTTAGTACATACATCCATTTCACGTTGTACCTGCATGGACCTAGTTATGAATTTTCGACATATTTATAGTCGAGCTAATGACCCAATTCCAAGTATCGCTCTTTGCGTATATTTCCCTGTGTAGGCCATTGTTTCTATCAAATTCTGAGGTAAAAGTTGATGAAGGTACTTGAATTTTATATGTTCATCCCATCTTAGGGGAGCCCCTAAATTTATTTTTATACACTACATAAAGATTTAAAACCTGGCTGAATACATGGTAATGTAACACTCTTATTTAAAAAAATATGCTAATCGTGTACCTAACTTGAATATTATTCCAATCCAAATAAGCTTGTACGATTGAGTGTGTACTATGTAGAATCAAAAACATTAGCGATCTCTGAGGGTGCCTATCCTTACGACATTACCCTACTAGTGGTTATGTTATCCATGTAAATGTTTCAACATTGTGGCTGCGGTACAATTCTTGCCAAGGCAAAGAATTATTTTTTATACGATATAAACAACGTAAGTATTTTTGTATGCAAAGAATAATAGGTAATATAATGTACCTATAATACTTACTCATCATGCCTCATATTACACACCTACCAACTTTCGGCCTTTCAGAAAAAACAATCATACCACAATTGGGACTTATCCGTGAACTAAGTACACGCTAAAGAGGGAAGAGGGGGTCAACGAAGTGTGACAATTTGTTACGAGGTGCGGGAAGAGTTATAAGCTTCATAAGTTCTGTTCTATCGCAGGTGAATATCGTATATGTTTATTGTAAATAATCATTTTGTGAATAGTAGTAGCCAGATTTAATATAATACTTTGTAGATATAATATTGCAACATATATGAAATTGACTGAGAGGAGGTAGGGGTTATAAGGAGGGAGAGAGGTAAATAAGGAAAACTTACTGATCGCAATGTTTGGCCCGTAGATAATATCAAATAGTTTGTTTTTAATCTCTTGCTGTATCATATGTATATGACATGTAAAAAATATATATTTGAAGTTTTAAATTGAACCAATCGTTGTGTAGTAAATTTATTTCAGGCAGGGCTTCCGTGTTCGGTTCCAACTTTACTAAGTCATTCAGGTTGTAAGTCTTAGTGGAAAGTTATTCCGCCCACAGATACTCGTAAGTACTGTAATATATTCGTGCGTTAATTACGAGCTCGAATCCTTAAATGTGATAGCCTAGTGGTTTGAAATGCAGCCTCTCACTCCGGGGGGTCTGGGTTCAATCCTGGCACGCACCTCTGATACCATACTGATGCCTCTGATACTTGCTAAAACTGTGAAGGAAAACATCGTGAATAAACTTACACACCATAAGGATGTTATAAGTTTATATAATATAATATTTTAATTTAGTGACCAACCCGCATTCGGCCAGCGTGGTAAACTATGGCCTAAATCCCTTTCACTATGAGAGGAGACCCGGTCCAACAGTGGACCATTAAAGAATTAAAAAAAAAATTCTTGAATGTTGCAAAGGAAATGCCTACAAATTTTCGATTAATCTTTATTGCTATGTCCCTTTCATGATGAGAAGTATTCTATCCGACTGACACAAAGTGAAGCATGTTTCCGTAGCCCTTTGTTTAAGCGCAATTAAGGCAACACTGGCATTTAAAGGCAAAAGAACGAATTCGTATAACCGTAGGCTACATTCAGCGATATTTGTTTATTGACATCTTTATAATATAAATTTGTATGTATGTATGTCGTGATACATCTTAGTTATACAATAAATGAGGTTTGAGCAATGCCTTTTTCTGTTCAAATTATGATGTTTTTACTAATAAATTTATTTAACATCACAAAATTGGTTAAGTAGTACTAAACTGGTTGTTCGGTGGCAAGTATTTAAACTGCGTCATCCCGACCGTATGCTATGCTATGCGTTTGTTGGTCGATAGGGAAAACGTAGTCATAAACCGTAACTCGTAAACCTCCTTACAGTCGATTGCTTTGCTCATATTGCTTGACCTGTAGGAAGTGCCGTACATACATTTAAGAAAATTAATGTGTATTTTAGGACAATATTTCAGAAAAACTGGGTGATATTCATTTAAATTCTTTATTCAGTAAACACATACATTGTTTATCATTAATTAATTTGACAATTATTTGGGAATACATTTACTAATTAATGAAATCTCAATGTCACACACTAAACCAAACATTTGGCTTAATATTTGGTCAAAATGATATTGTCTTGGGATATTGACTTCCCACATATCCTACATTTATAAACAAGTATTCTATGAGATTTAAATTGAAAAGCTATCAAGAATGAATGGACTACATCGAACCTCTATTGTAAAGGAAAAACTTAACTAGCACATTATGACCTGAATAGCGGATGACTTTGGTACAGACCCACTTATACTTAGCTGTAGGTATACTTAGTTGTAAAGCGATCTTTTAACGATATTCTGAGAAACATCATACATGATTACACTATGCAATAGATAATATAGAAAGAAATGCTGACTTGGGCTGGCCACTAAACACTTGTATAAAACCAGTCATATTATAGGATCCCATGAATTATTAAGAATTTGTAAAATGCTGATATCGAAAAACTGAGGTATATGATAAGGCTTCGGCAAACAAAAATCAGCATTTCGTTTCAGGAAGTCTCAATACAATCGTCCAGTATCTACTGTAACATTGTGTTGATACAAACATGTTCAGTCGCTTTTAAGTAATCGCTAATAAAATATACGACAACTATAACCAACACTAATAACTTACATAAAATATTTACATGTACTTAAATTATATTCTTGACAGTCGCAAATCTACCTCAATTTATAAGCACGTTCATTCCTATATATACAATTAAAATTAAAATATCCTTTCAGTTAGAAACTTTCTCAATAAATACTATCATTTAAAGTCTTCCATATAAGAAATACACAATTTTAACTAAGAGAATTCTATGAAAAACATACAATACAAATTTCTCTGAAGTCTCAAAAGACCGTTTTTAATTCAAATGAATTTAAATATTTTTCAAATAGGTAACCACCATAAATTTTTAATATTCGTATATAGTTTAAAATATATTTTATTTAAGATATTATATGTATGGAATGTATTCACGTATTAAGCTAAAACCATATAACTTATGTAGAATTTTTTGATTCTTTAAATAAGAATAGAGAGGCACGCCACAAAAAATTGTCAAAATGAATTGGAATATTTCATCAGATAAATCATATAAGAATTCGTATATATGTTATATTTAAAAGTTATTCTCAAAAAGCCATTTTCGTGACCAAATTTGGTTTTATTTTAAAATATCGTTATCGTGGAAAAAAAATTGTTTAATTAATACAGGCTATATTCGTATTCAGTTATGTCGTGTATCATAATGGCAATTGCTTTTAAGTGTCTTTATTACAGTTAGTATAATGAGTATATTACTGTAGACGTATAATTAACAATATTAAAATTTACTAGCACATTTACATAATAATTTATACGAATAATTTTCCATTATAATATTAATACTTGTTCTCTTAATTAACCATGTTATTAACACCTAATATCGTAATATATCAAAACTGGATATATTTCATAGCAAAAACCGCAACTACTTTATAAATGTTTTAGAAATTAAACCTAGATAATTATGATTTACCGAATTTGGAAATCACTGGCAGTGAGTTATTTTATTATAACTACTTTCATGACAAAAGAAATGAAGTTATAAGAATGTAAAACCGATTAATATATTGGTAACTATCTAATAACTTAATTGTTTTAACATTTCACATGAAGAACTTTTGATTAAAAGTTTTAAATTCGTTTTGTAAATCATAGAATAAGAAATACAAATGACCTTTGTTAATGCTAAAGAACATTTTCGGCGGATCAGCCGAATAAAGTCTATAAATTTTACAGTGTCCTGAAATACTACTTTTTCATATAAAATCTTGTATAAGTGGAAATAACTTGATTTCAATATTAAAACGCATATTTGTGGATAGTCCGATTTGATTTTGATATAATTTATACCTACATCCAGACCATATTCGTTTCCAAGAAAAAAACCGGAGACAATTGTCCATTTTCGTAGCTTCTAAACTGTATAAAATGTATATTGCAAGATCCGACAAATTATAACTTGTCATAAAAAATTAGACTATGCTATGGGTTTAGAGATATACATAATAATATGTAAACAAACATCAAAAAAAATGCTTAGAGTGCTTTGTTAGTCTTTACTACAAAAAAATAGCATTCGTTTCGAAATATAAGGTTTCAGAACGCCCTTTGTTAAATTAGTAGATGGATATATTATATAACGTCCACTTGTGTTCTGTATAGAGCTTCAGTTTAGTAACTGGACAATGAATCATGTCATATATTAATTGCCGTATTCCAATCTAATATAACTGAAGCTTTAAGGCCCGTGTAATGAAACATCCAACTAATTATTCCGCGTTATTCAGTGGGGTGAACATTTCTCGTTTCCACATACTCGTAGCCCGCGGGATTATTGTTCGATGAATAATAACTACGACGAATCAATCACGAATCGTTGGTGTTCGCATTGTACGCGCCATAGATTAACGACATTACATATAACCATTTATGCTGTTGGATATTCGAATATACTGAATATCGTTTATTACAATAAGACATAGCATTTTTATTAAGAAAAAATGAGAAAGAATACGCTTTCCTATCATTGAATTATCTCACGAATGCGCGTAATTTGATTATAAGTGTTACTCATTCTAATCAGCAAGCACGCAGTCTTGATACACGATACAAATATAATATAACCGAAATTAAGATATTTTATCAACAGTTGGAACGATTAACCGTAAGCTTTCATCGCGTAATAACAGTTGCCTTTAATCATGACATTTACAATTTGTTAGCTACGCTACAGTATTGTAACTGGGATCTGTAACTAATGCAGTTTACGTTTAACCGCCGAAGCTGAAACCGGAATAAATTTTTTTATATTACAAGTTAGTTTTTCAAAATCCAAACAAAAGCTAAAGAAATGATAAACATAAAGAATGTGTGTAGGGCGTGGGTTCTGGCAGCGCTGCCGGTGGCTCTGATATCGCTCTCGAGCACAAAGGGTTCATCTATGACATGAATGATTCCATTAGTACACTCCACGTCTGGCCTGAACACGTGAATCCAATGCCCGTTCCATTCCACGTAGTAATCTGTCAAACAAGTGATTCAATTTAAATTTTGTTTTGCGACCCAACACTGCCATTCTGTAAACAATGAACATTTCTAAAGGAAAACAGAACATATTAAATTACTATTTTGTAAGCTTTCCTCCGTTATATGTCCAAAAATGGAATGGATTTGACAGATCCTACTAAATAATTTCAGTAGCGTAATGAGTTATTCGCTAGCGATGGTAGAGCTTAATGTGCAGGCGTAAAGCAAGGTACCACTGTCGCACCGAATTCTGTTTTTTTAACGCTGCAAAGCCCGAAGGAGGTTCGATTGCCATCGGATATCTCACTTTCCGAAACGTCCACGGACTGCAATGGATCACCTGACAATAGAGGTAAAGAAAACACTCGTACCATCGCACTCGAAAATGCCGATCGCATTTGAATAATGGGATACAATAGTGAAACAAAGCTTACTTTTATCGGATTCCTTAACGCGAAGTCTGAGAGGGTCGCGGGAAGTCGGCAACACGAAGGGATGAGTCTCGTTAGCGAGCAGCTTCAGGTCGGACACGGTGTAGTATCGGCTAGCTCTGATCACGTGACGTTCTAAGATTTGCTTTGTCTGAAAAGAATATACTCGTAAGTTACTTATAAAAAACTGTTGATTCAATTCGTGATTAAAGAAAAATGCAATTAAGCGATCTAGCGGTTTGTAGGCCTGTCGTAGTTCTGTACAGTAATTTAGTTCCGTCTCCTTTGGGTATGGTGATAAAATTAAAAATATTTTTTAAAACCAAAACATTTAAAAACAATTTATTCGTTTGTATTATAGCTTTATTTAAAATGTTATTATAAATATTTAATTGGTACAACTTACGTAGTAGCCGAAGTCTTCTTTAAACAAAGCCTTGTAAGCAGACGGATGTCTGATTTGGAATTTGAGCCACGCGTGATCTCTTGGGACAAAGTAAGTGTACCTATGATCCATTGCGCTTAGTTGATGGTTGAACATTTGACGCTTCCCAAGATTGTAGGTAATGCTTTGAAACAAAAAATCACATAAGCAAAATGCCGTTTTCATATATCAACCACAAAACAATAGACTGGTCTATCTTAGACATTGCAGTTCGAACTAAGAATTACAAAAGAATTTTTCTTAGTTCAATTTTAAAAAAAATACTGTAATCGAACGTCGAGGTATTGAAATATATTAAACAGGGATCGTAATGCATACTTGAGCATTGGATCTTCCTTCATCTTTTCGTAAACCGTCACATAAGGCACTCCGAGCACGCGATCGATGATGTGAACAAAGCCGTTGGTGGCCGCGATGTTGGTCTGCGTCACCGTGGCGTTAACGCCGCCGCCTTCCACTGTTAACGTCTGGTTGTTGTCGAAGTTCAGAACGTTGAAGTACAGGTATTTACGCGACGCGGCCGTGGGCGCTTGATAGATCTGGAATATTTCATATATTAATACGTGAAGAAGCTAGCTTGAGCAAAAATCGGATTCTTATATCATTTGTAATCCTGTTTATGAACTTCTTTGTGATCTGATGACTTTCATTAGTAAACTTAAGTTACATGCAATAGTAACTAAACATATACAAGTGTAAATCCCGATTTTAGCTCTTAAAAGGAAATTGTCAACATTCCTATAGGGTCACATGCGATATACGATGAAAGATTGACAAGTACCTATGCTAGCTAGTATGGAACGATAACCTGCTTAACGCGTGAGTCATGCATTGTTAGACCTCTACATGAGCACAACGACCATTTGTTTAAAAACATTAATACACCGCATGCCTTGATAAGATTAAAAAGGTTATATAAGATCGAGTGACGAACGATTCAATTATGAAATTATAGACTTCCGGATAATGCTGTACATTTGATACACTTGACATATGCTGGTACGAAACGAATTTCGGTTCCGTGTATGAAAAAAAATATGTTTAGATACACACGTTTAAATTCAACGCGGAATGCGAATCCGAAATAAGCAAGGAGAATGAAGAAAGCTTTAATGCATAATTATTGCAATTTATATTATAAGTTATAACAATATTATAAAACCGGGCGAACTAATTGGCGAGTTCCGTAAATGATCTCGGCTACTTCGGTTGACGGGCGATGAAATCAGCATTAACCGGAAGGCTGGGATATCAGCAAATGATTGAGAAAATCAAAGCTCGAAATGGAAAAGGATTTTCGTTGATATAATTCATTTTAAAATGGATTAACGTACAGTTCCGGGTATCTGGTTCCGGTAAGCAGCGAACCGGAATGAAAGTCAACGCACAAAATTAATTTCCATTCTAAATTGTTACATTTCTATCTCGAAAGGAGCCTTGAAATGATCTAATCGTTTCATTTATAATAGATTTTGTTTTTATTTTATTTATTCTTTCCTTAATGATTGTCTGCAAAGGGAGGGCTAAGTGCCGAATGTCATTTTCTATTATTGTTCTTTTTATTTAACATTCAAGTATCGGCAGATTTATCTATATAATAAGAGTTAAGTGAAAAATTATTGCACTAATTGCAATGTTAATATCACAATAATATTTAATATAGTATAGATAACGTAATTCTAATGTAAATAGTGATGCAAAAAGCGAAGCATCTCTGACGAATTCGAGTTTTACTCATGACGTTTGGCTTACTGCAGAAGAAAATCGAACAGTTGATTCCCGTTGCAAGTTACATGTAAGGAACATAAATGCATCAGTAACCTGGTTTAAAAATTCCGATAAACAGGTGAACACTAACATCTATTCTAATCATCATTAGTATCTTTTGCAGTGAAGAGTTATTTAATTGATCTAGAGAGATCATAGAGATCAATTGATATAGAGATAAGATTTGGATATGTATACATTAGCTTATGCCACGAGATATTTTAATAAAACATACCTGGTTCATATTGTTGTGTATAATCACATCTAAAGGCAGCCTCTCCCTTACCAAATGCGTATTCAATATTTCGACCAGCTTCTGATGATTCCTACCAAACCAAATTTTTTATAAAAGTTAAATTCAAGATTATTATGCAAATCGAACTAAAAATGTATTGATTAAATATGTTTTAATCTTTGTCCTTATTGTAGTACACGAATATATAATTGCTACGTTATCATTAAACAGTGGTATAATGATATAAGCGTCAATAATACGATTTCATTTTAAAATTGAACTGGTGCTTTGATTAAAATCAATATTAAATTAAGTCGCTGTAATAATTTGTTGGTAGGCTATTTATTTGTATCGTATTCAACTGAGGTAATATCCAACATGTCTGTGACTAACGCGCGGCAAACGGCATTTTGCGGTTTTCGCGGTTTAGTGACGAGTAGGTACAATAAAACCTCGCAACGTACTACGATTACTGATTTCATTTGTTTTCATTTACGGTTGCTATTTTTATAGTTTTGTGTTAAGCTTGTATATGAACTGGCACAAAATATATTATATTTCAATATTAAATAACTGAGTTATTTTAAAAATATTACCTACAATAAAAATACAGTAAAAATATGTAAGTATGTTTATAAATTTAACCCTCTATAATAGCAAAAACGTAAGAAAACTTAAATGTTTCATAAATATTAAAGGCACTCTCACCTGATAACATTCTGCACGTTTTGGTCATTCCAGGCCTCATTAGTCGGAGCAAACAAAGTAATGTCCTTGGCCAGCGTGAGTTCATTAAGGAATTCATTGTTCGATCCCAAGTCCATGATCACCTCGTAGAACTTACACAATGGACCGTCTTCTTTCTCCTGATTGCAAGAATAATGTATTAGATAAAAAATTACAATAAAATTAATACATAATAAAATTTGTTTTTATTTTAAAACATTAGGCCTGTCTCTATATGAATAGGCCATTATAAAGATAATTTTGGATAGTTGTTGGTCTTCCAAATAAATCAATATTAGGTAACATAAAGTACATGATTATTTAAAACATATAGAGACATGGTTGCGTACATTTCCAATTAAAATTATGAAGTTGCACTTTTAGTTCTCATACAATAAATACATATACTAAAGTGAAGAACATTGATTTATAAGTAGCAACTTTATCTGTTTTAACCACAACGAGCAAAATTATCATAATAATAAAAATACGATGATCTGTTTATTAATATAACAGATGTATGACGAAGAATTTCAAATCGCAACTTTAGGAATACGAAAACCGTCTGACTGTGTACGACTTTGTCAAAAACAACTGAACGGAAGAATTATCGGAATTGCAATAGTCGTTGGCAGTTCTCCGCAGAGTGGTTCTCTTGTTCATGTTATACATAAGAATCGGCACGTTTTGTTTCCAACCGTCCAACCAACAGCTAGTTTGTCATTTTCAGTGAATATTTAATGTATGATAATTTTCCCATTTACATAGAAGTATAATATTTTCGTTTTCAATTGAACTATATCTTGACACTGGATAGTATCGATACATTTTATTCACGTGCTTAGATTCAGAACTTATTACGTATTTCCCGTATGATAAAATACTGTGATTTTTCAAGTTATTACCGAAGTACAAAAAGGAAAAAGTAAGAGCAAACACACACACACATATATTTCTATAGCTGCATAAATTGAAACTGAAAACGTTTTTAAAGCACTTTATTTACTTTTTCTAACTCAAGTAGTTTTCCGGACCACGTTTTCCAATTTAAGCGAGTAAGGTAAAGTGCTTTATTTTAAAACTCGAAATAGTTTTGGTACCGCAATATGCAATGATACTTGTGTTAATTGGCACGCTCTGTGACGTTTACATTTAATGATATCTACGTGTGTAGCAACATTTCATAGTAAAGGAGTTTGTAACAATAACTGATGAGGTTAAATAAGAATAGTTGTTAAAAGAATCCAATTCAAAGATAGGTATGCATGATTGATCGCGGAATAAATTTATATTTGAAAAACGAAACGAATACCGCAAGGAAAGTTGCTAGGAAGTTTTAGGTTATAGTAGATATTGTCAAAAAATGGAAAAGAAGCCAAGTAGGTAGGTATATGACACAGCTACAGCACCGTGGTAGTTGTCAGAATGTGAGCATGTCATGTATATACAGGTATGTATGTGTGTGTGTCGTTTTAACCATTGTTTAGCGCCCATCCGCCACTCTTTAGTACGTGCGTTTCATTTTTTGCTGTCATATTTTGTTCTGTGTTGAAATGCTTCACCTCGGTATTTTTATAACTACGTCAGACTTGCTAGCATTTTAATTAAAAGTTACAATTGTCTAACAACCGAACATACGAGTAATAATAATATGTATCTAACGCGAATGATTCAAAATCATTAATCGTCACATTCGTTTTGAAATGATATCGATTTCTAGAATCCTTCAAACTATAGAATAAATCGACAACTTGAAGAGAGCCACCGCTTTTAATCAACGCTTGTAAACGGCTGAACGTTCACGAGGCATTTGGAGCGGAAATACCAAAAACGGATGCGATGAAACCACAAACTGTGGACGCTTGCTTTTGGCGTTTGATTCGCGCACGTTGCCAATATTCAGTTTTATTCGGCTACGAGATCTCCGCGTTACCCTTCCTTTCTGGAAAATACGTGACAAGATATGCAACAAATCGAATAAATACAATACATTTATAAACCTACTAGCTGTTGCCCGCGACTTCGCCCGTGTGGTTAAGAAGATATGCATTACTACTAAGTTGTTTAATGCAGATTATATTTTACCAACACAGATCATTTTAAATTGTAATCGAGAACATATGTACCTATTTTCATTCGTCTAAGTCTAGAATTGAAAAAAATTCATACAA